>NW_004624754.1:233977-299496 GCF_000247695.1 Heterocephalus glaber | reverse complement strand
ATGTACCAGACACTATTCCAAGAAATTAATACATTATAAACTTTTTAAAATTTTCCTGTCAAATTTACTGTGTAGGTACAATTATTAAGCCTTTTTTTCAGATGAGAAAACTGAGGCACAGAGAAAATAAATCATCCCAAATCATTCAATTATGTACCAATAAAATTAATTAAAAATCAAGTGGCATAGACAAGTTTAAAACATAGGCAATTTAAAGTCTTCTAAAGACTTGCTTCTAACGTGTTTCTAAAAATCATTTACCTTAATCATAATTCTGATCTTCTTGAAGAAGGTTAAAATTGCATTTGATGTTCTTTCAGCATATCTATATGTAAATTTTCAATAGGTAATTGGAAATATGACAATAAATCCAAAGGAGATGTTAACTCTGAAGATAGAGATGTTAAATCCTTCCACATATAAATGTTAATTGAAATCATAGACATGTTTAGCAAATTATGCACTTATATTGCCAAAAATGAGATTTACAAGATTAAAGATAACTGGATAACAACAAGAGTCTCTAGATCTAGACTCTTTTATAATGTTAATTCAAAATAAAAATGACTACTGTTTTATGAGTATATTTGATTTCATGATTTATATGTATTTGAAACAAAGTGTTTGGTAATCCATAGTACAGATCTGCATTCTAACTGCATTACTAGCAAGCACTGAATTAATTTAAATAAATTAAAATTTTCAGACAACTTTTAACTATTATTGAATTTGGATTTGAACAACCTGAGCAGTCTCCCATCTAAATTCCATTGTTAAATCTCCAACCAAAGTTTTACTGATGTTACACAACTGGGGATAGTCACATGTCTTCCCTGGTGAATGAGAATTTTGAATAAATTTAAATGTCTGAAGCCAGAATCCATCAGATATCTGGATAAAGAAGCAGGATATAATTCTTTTCTTTCCATGCTATTGCTAAAACTAATCATATAAATTCTTGATTATCTTTTTTCATAAAACACCTCACTTCTTCGTCAGTTTCAATAAAATATACATTTGCAAAGACTCAGCTATAGCTATATTGAGTCAGCACCCACTGAATATATCCCAGACATCTACTTAGTGTTAAAACTGCTTCATAAACTAAAATGGATGTTGCCCATGACGTTGAGATATAGCAATTATTTTTGTTGAACTAACCTATTTGTGTGTAATTTACTTTACCTAATGTATGAGAACCCCAATATGTAACCAAAGTGCAAAATAAAGAATAGACAATAGGAAATAGGGAGATGGATCTTTGACATATGCAAAGGGAATCAAAACATGGAGGAGGAAGCACGGAGGGGAGTAAAAGGAGATTAGAAAAAGGGGAAGTGTGAAGTGCTGGGTACATGCACTAAGTCCCCACAATGAATATGATCATTCCGTACTACAACCGTGGTGCAAGAAGGAGAAGGAAGGGGAGGGCATTGCAAAAAGGAATTGTGCCGTGTAATGTACATGTACCAACATGATTATTGTAATCATAATCTACCATAAACATGTACCAATAAAAATAATAAAAATTTTAAAAGGGGAAAAGAACACTGATGCTAATGCAATGAGCTTTAAAGGCAATTAACCTGTTTAATTTCAGTCTGTGGTTCCTAGGGGAGAATATCTAAAGTTTTTCTTTCCTTTTTGTATATTCTGCTATGATACACATTCTCATGCAGAACATATTTCTTATGAACAGGCCTATTCCACTGAACTCTGCATTACGTTAGTAAGATAGGCTTCTAGCTTGATTATTAGCAAACTAGATTTTAGCTCTGTCCCTTTTCTTCCTCACTCCAGAGAGTGAATCAGAATACAAGTCAGTGAAAGGATATAATTAGAGCAATAACCTCAAAGCCACTCTAATTCCTATAAAAATAGCAAATCATTTTCCACTTCTAATATTTGAACTATTGTTACTACCATAGATTTTTGGCCCCTGTGACACAAAGCAGAAGAGTAATTGAGATGCACCAGTGGGTTTGGAACTGTGAGTTAAAGGCTTTGCTCCAGAGGACAACCCTCCCCTTATTTTGTGACTACAGTGTTGTCATCACTTAATTGACTCACTTGAACCTCTGTATGTTCAAGTTAAGTGGTGAGATTAAAAAGAGAAGATAAAATCCTAGGCATCAGAAATGTGAAACACACATAGGCACATACACACACAATCACAATAATCAGTCTGTGACTAAGCGTATGGCTCCCATATTGGAGTCAACCAATACAAATATTTGTCCAGAAATATAAACACTTTTTTTATTACAAAAGTTAATATTTTACTTGAAAATGTGCAATTAAAACGCAGTAGGCAGCCAATGTGCAGTCATATCTGCACGTTTCTAAAGGATAAGAGCAGCTAGAGACAGCCATTCAGAGGAACTGAGTGGAAATAACAGAGTCCAGTGTTCAAGGATTTAAAGGGTATGTGAGTGAGTGGGTGGGAGGATACTTTAAAAGTGAAAAGGCAGAGTATTTCAGTACAAATATTCAGAGGTAGAATGAAAACAATGGGTTGGGAGTTTGGGACCAGAGGTAGATAGTAACAACTGAAAGGAGACATTTTCATCAAATTACAAAATGTTTCCTTTTATGAAAAAGTAGTGTCACAAGAAGGTTAAGAGAACAGGATCTTTGACATAATAACGTTTTGAGTTTAATCTCAGTGTTACATTTTATTGTGTAGATTACCTTTGGCAGAGACTCCTAAATCCTCTGAGTTATAGTTCTTAGAAACTTTATCTGATAAAGTTGAAACATAATACCTACCTCACAGGGTTCTTATGAAGACTATAGGTAATGTTTTAAAGTGTTTGATCTTCACAAAAGTTTATTGAGAGCCATTACAAGTTTATCTGTCCATTTTTTTGTGACTACTATTGGAAAAAGAATGTTGTTTTATTTTCAACATTTTAATAATTACAATAAAGGCAATGAAGCAATGTATATAAAATATATATAAAATGTATATACATTTTGCTGTGCACTTGATTTTGTTTATCATACTCTGTCCTAATAACAAACCTACAATGTAGATTTTTTGGTTTTCCATTATATAGATGAGAAAACTGAAGCTCAGGGAGAGAAAAAATTTTTTTACCTAGATATAATCTGTCTCCAGACCCAATGTTCTTAATCACTCGATTCCATTTCCTTTCTCTTTTCTCCCTACACACACCTACACACTTACATCCATTCACCTAGCCATGTGGGCTTTATTTTTGAATTTATACAAAGACTTAAGCTCTCAGTGATTAAAAACCACATATGGCTTTATTCTTCCACTACCTGCTGAATTCCAGTGCCTGGGGATTAGTTTAGATGCCTACTGCTTTGGGGTTGAGGCCTGCTGCCAATAAAGTTTCTCATTTGCCAAGCAGCTGGGAGGGCAGCAACCAGCTGCTCTGAAATGTGTTTGAACCTCATCCCCTCGACTAGGATACAGCTGTGCTGATTTATAGAAAGACTGTGGAAGATTGTTTTGTGTTTTATAAGACACTCTAGGCAAGTTGAAAGAGATTTCTGATTTGAAAAAAGACAAGATTTAAGAAGAGAACTTCTTAGTGTTTCCCATTTGTGGACAATTCTGCAACCTCTAGTAATCTCTCAGATACAAAAATTTTGTCTGAAATAAATAGAAGACAGTGCTTTAAAGACACTTTAATTGTTTTTTTAAAGGTACATTTTTATACCTGACATATTCCATGCCTCACATCTGAGATAAAACCTTTTTGCCCCAGGCTTCTTGTGGAATCATTTCCAAAGCCCTGTTCCATCTTGTTACCTACTGCTGTTTCCTTATAGTGTGTTAGTTAGGTGAAGCAATAATGGAATGATTTAATGCTGCTGCTTCTTACCCTAGATTTAAACAATTGACTGAGTACATAGTAGTTGTCTCTGGAGGCCATAGCAAGAATGTGTCTGGGGAGCCTCAGACTACCAGTCAAATGAGACTATAAGAAGCTTGAAACATTAAAATGTACAGAAGAACTCAGAAAAATGGAACCTTTATCCTAGACTTTGTTTTCACAATTGTGTAGTCATATTTTCATCATAGCACTTGCTTTATAGATATTGTAAAACTCAGTTTTTAATTTAGTCATAAAGGGCAGTAATATAGTTTATGGGACCATATTAAAGCAAGGTCAAATCTTCAAAGATTCTGGAAAGTAGGGCCACAAATGAAATTTTACACATATTACAAAATTTCAGATGTATTTCAAAAAACCAGGCAAGGTAACATTTTATTGAAAATCAGAAAATTATATTCTGTATATGAATGTATAGATAGTGTGTATGTACACTTGGCATATAAATAATTTGCAATTAATTTCTGCATGCCTCTCATTCCTGTAGCCTCTGTTTTCCCAAGAAAATATTTAAAGTGTTCTAGAGAAACATAAGCATGTTTGACAGCATCTTAAGAGTCATAAATATGTAAAAGAATTTAGAGCCATAGAATCCAACACTCATGCCATTTACATGTATTAGTATACATGTACAGATATATCATATGTATATATGAATGCATATATATACATATACTCATAGATATGTGTATGCGTAAATGGCAATGGAAATAAGGAAGATGACTACTTAATAGGTATAAATATTTTTTGTTTGTTTGTTTTTGGGGTTTTTTGGTACTGGGGATCAAACTCAGGACCTTGTGCTTGCGAAGCAGGGGACAGAACCACTGAGCTAAATCCCCGGCCCGGTATAAATATTTTTAATTGAATGAGAGTACAAATGTGAAGTTTATTTTTTAAATAGTATTGTAATCACATAAATGAAAACTAAATGCTATAGAATTTTGTGAATGAAACCATAATATAAAGAAAATGGAGGGATATGCCTGCTCAGGTGAAAATTCTATTTTGCTATTCACAGTTACTTTCACTCTCAGAATATCTCTCTGAGATGTTTTGTGTATTGATTTTCCGTTAGGGATGACTAGTGGGAAACCACCAACATACTATTATTGGCAAGCAGTCACCCACTTTGGCATTTATCTGCTTATCATAGGTTCATCTTTCCCTCTTCTCACACTATGTACTGAAACAGTTCATGCTGATATGAATGCTTCTCATGATGAAGACTGTTCATGATCGCCAATTCAGTATTCGTCCATTGCCTCCATTATCAATTTCCTATATTAAATTCCATTTTTGAAACACTTAGAATTGTTTCTGTGTTTCTTATTGGATTTGACTGATATATAAACTGAAAGGATTAGGATGTACAGAGCTGGGTTTACAGAGTTGTAAGAAATGCATGAAATATGTTTGTGTGCACATGTACATGCCTGTGTGCACACAAGTATGTGGTAGATGATTGGAAGGAATCACAGTACCTGTCTCGTAACTTTTAGTTATCTAGACATATTCTTGTACTATGCCTGAATTTTCAACCATGTTCACAAAAATATACATACCAGAATATTCATAAATAAGTATTCATAATAGCAATAGATTCTTCTAATAGTTTATTGACAGTAGAATAAATAAACTATATTTTATGCAATGGAATATTATAAAAGAATAATTGATCATATAAATAAAATTAAACCAGAAATATAAGGTTAATTATTAAGTCATTTAATATATGTGTAATGTATTTGACATAAATGTAATATAGTCAGTATATATATGTAAACATATATGTTTAAATTAAAGAAAAAAATATATTTGATACATGTGTATTATAATGACATATCTACATATATATGGGAAAAGTTATTTTCTTAAAGAATCAGATTCTTTGCAAAATGAAGAAAATATTACCAGAATATTCAAAAAGTCTGGTTGTGTCTTAAGAGATAACTTCGTTGACATTTACATATGCTGGGGAACAAGCCAGGAGAAGAGAATAAAGCTGTATTGGAAGAAGAAATTAATAATTATGCAACATACCTAAGGCATAAGAGAGACATGATCTAGGGTATGGTTGGAAGTAATGTTTTTAGAAAGAAAAAGTAACTCTTTCATTTGAATGTAAATGCATGAGAATGAAGGATGGAGATCCAGGCTGCTTCATGTTTGCTATTTCTTCTGCTTCTATTTCATTTTTGTTGTTTACTTGATTGTTTATTTTATATTTAAGTAAAATAACTTTTACATAACTAGTGAGAATATGAAATGCCTGATGTTTAATGAGAGTGGAAATTTGAAATAGTGTTTGAATAGAATGGGTTCAAGCATTGACTAAAGAAGGGTTGAGGGGTGTAACTCAGTAATAGAATATGTAGTTAGCATAGACAAGGGCCTGGGTCCAACCCCTTGCCCACACATTCATGAATACTCACAGACACAAGCATGAACATGTGCCTACACACACACACACACACCTGCACATACATACACACACACACACAACCTCATGTTACTGGCTGTTAATTTGTCTCAAAATCCATTTGCCCATTTGAAATGATTATCTAAAGGTACTGGTAGAGAATCTCTGTGGGTAAGTACTGGTGACATGAATCATTCTGCAAAGTCTGTAGTAGAGACACAAATGAGCTAAGAAATGTTGAATATATTAATAATGGAGTTCAGATGGCAGAATAAAATCAAAAAATATATAAAATGATAGGGGTGTGGAAAGTTTTGTGGACTGGAAGTTTTTCATGGATTTAAACTAATATCGTTTAGCCTTTTAGGGTCCGACAGCCTACTTGTTCCTGTCCTATGGTCTATGTATGCGGATAGGATTAAGGAAGAAGACCTTGCTTTCTTATTCTTAGCTCATAGTTTTTGCACCATTATTCAAATGTCATATTGAATGTCATCACAGAGATGTCTCTGGAGAGGGCAGACCTCAAGTATCCTGACTGATGCTGGAGAAAGGAGGCAAAGGTTGAAATACCAATGTTGAGAGAACGATGCCAAACCTTGCCACTCCTGTTAGTTTTCCTGGGGAAAGAATTTATAATTTTTCTGGATCTATGTACTTGGAGCTATAATCATTATTGAAAATTATTTCTTCAGCTAAGGATTTATCTTCAAGTCAACATGATTGATAGATAGCTAATCATGACCAACTTGTAATTAAAAGTCATTCTCAGTAGCCATCGGAATTGGCATTATGTTTATTTTTTTATGTTTTTATTTTTATTTTTGGTACCGGAGATCAAACTCTGGATGTTGTGCTTGCGAGGCAGGAGCAGCACCACTGAGCTAAATCCTCAGCCCAGTTATTTCTTTTTAAAGTGATAAAAGTGCTTTGGCTTAGAGTATCTGCTTTAGAAAAAATTACCTTTGAAAAGTCTTTGTGACAGGACAAGATTACAACTGAATACATGTCATATTCTATTTCACATCTAACCCTCATTAGTGTTAATATTTTTAGATATTCCATGCAGGTTTCTCTTCCTTTCAACTAATGTTATCTGTTTCTGTTGTTATATTCTAATGGAGAATTGACAAAGGACAAATTTACAGTGTGATTCATATGAGGGACCCATTGGAATAACTCTTCATATTCAAAGAATGAGCTACCTTCCCAATTTAATTATAAGCTTAACAATTTCAATTTGGAGATCCATTTCCATTTTGACTAGCTTTAACAAAACCCTTTATTTGATTTGCCTATTAAGCCAGCCAGGTGTTTAGCATTTTTTAATATATCTGAAAAAGAAAATGCTGCCAATACAGGCTGTTCTTCAAAAAATCTGTTTAGAAACAAAATGTTAAGCAAGTATGTGGATAAAATTAGCTCCTCAGAGAGGTTCAAGGTGGATAATAAAAACATATTGAATTAGTTGGTATATTTTTTGCTAAAAATACATTGAAACATTTTAGGCAGTGTACAACTACTGTCATAATGGATCAATCCAGAAATGCAGATGGCACCTATACTTTAGAAAAACTACAAATATCTTGAAATCTTTCTAGAAATAGTTATTTTGTGCTGATATTTTCTAGTCAACAGACTCACTCATATGACCTTTAACATGATCTATGCTAATCCCATTTCCAAATGACTTAACTAAATGATTTAGAACTAAATAAGAGTTAAAAACACACTGCCAAGGGGCCAAATCTTGCTTTCTTTTGCAAAATCAAGGCAAACAAATTGGTTTAATTTCATTTGATATTTAGAAAAAAAATTTGTTTCATCAGCATTGTCTTTATACTGACACATTTTAAAGATTAAATAAATGCATTTTCTTGTCCTAGAACATACAATTTCCTTAATTTTTTGGCATTATCAGTTTTGCCTATTGAGATCTGGAATTTTAAATGTAAAATTTAAAAATCTTAATCTGCCTTTAAATAATTTGGGTCCTATAAGGATGAGTGAATTTTTTCTGTTTGCACTTTCCCCAAAAAAGTGCTACTTAGAAATTGATATCAAGTAAACATTTCAAGTCAACCTCTTAACAAAATAAATTACCTGGCAATTAAAATGTCTTCCTTATTCTTGATACCAATGAGCACTATAAAATAAGATTAACATTCTTTAAAAAACAGAGTTTCTGTAGTTTTAACTTTAAAATTTTAGACATTGTATTAGTATGAGTTCAATTTCTTCAACTATTCGATATTTGAAATCACATATCAGAAATGGCATGTCTCTGAGAGATAGGGTTATAAAATGAGTAAAAGTAGGTGGAACTAGACTCCCTTCATTCAGATTTCAGCTCTACTACTTAATAGCTGTTACACTGAGAAATATGCTGGACTTTCCAGTTCCTTTGTTTCCTCATTTATAAAAGTTAAGATAGTGATAGTACTTAAAGAATTTCTTTGAGTTCATTTCCAACATCATACAATACATATTAATAATGATTATAAGTTGTTTTTATGCCTAGAACTAACATCCACACATTTGATATTCAAAATATTGTTTGTATGCAGGTGCAATATCCACCAGGGGACTTTTGAGTTGAGGTAAACATTGGTACTTACAAAAATGTCATGGGCTACACTTGGTACCAGTTTATGGAAATGCTATGTGATGGGAAATATTTCTTTCCAAATAGCACAGGGCTTCCTCTCAGCAGGAGCCCAGCAGAAATAATTAACATTGGCAATTCACATAGGCTTTGGGAAACTATGCCTTTCCCAGGTCACAGGCCAGGTACAAGGATATGAAGTCTTCATCAATAGAAATATAATTCATTTTAGCCTAGAATTCTTTTTTTCTGGGAATCGAATTCAGGGTCTCATACTTGCCAGACAGGCCCTGCACCGCTGAGGTACATTCCTGTCCCTAGCTTGGAATTTTAATGCAAAGTACATATCTGAGAAAGGACTTGCATCCAGTATATGGGGAGTTAGAGTAGTATTGTATGAATAGGAGATGTTTCATTTTGATACAACATAAGTGAAAATGATCAACTCCTCACAAGAAATATAATGATTATGTAATGTAAACATGTACTAATAAAAATAAATACTGGAAAAAAATAGAAAGAAAAAAATAAAATCAAAAGAAAGTGTATCTATCATGCCTTTCCTTTTGTCTGTCAATGATTACCTTAGGATTTGACAAGGGCTTTCTAGCTGAAATTTCCATTTAACATAATTTTCAAAGACTTACATAGCAAATAGTGTTTTTTCTAAGACAATCTAGATATTCTCTATTTTCCAGTTACATGGACAAAAAGTTAACATATTATATAGTTATGCCTCTTTCTTTCCATAGTAAAAGCCTATTCATATATTTTTAAGTAGGAGCAAGTCTTCTACCTGAAAACATTTTTAAAACTGGTTAAATTTATGCTGTAGTTTAACTGAAATCATGTAGAATATATTACAGTGCACAAAAGAGACATTATAATCAGTTTAAGATTCATATGGGATGATAATATCAATTAAGACTCACTTAGATGAGCATTATTTAGATGATTTGCAAAGTATAACTTACTATTAGAATAAGTTGATTTATTAAACATCATTTATCATTTATCTAGATACAAGAAAAACAGATATAAAGAGACTGCCAATTTAAATCTGGACATAAAAACATTGGACCATTTATGTGACATAAACACATTAGCAGCCTCAATTATTTTGAAACTACACCAGTGCTATGGGTATAAGCATAAATTGCCAGCATCAGGCCATCTTTCTTATTAATATAAGACAGCAGACATGGATTTAACCTAGAGAAAGAAGTCTTTATTTTGGGTCATTACCTTTGAAACTATTTAAAATCTTGCCCCTATTTTGAGAAGGAAACTGCTTTTACATGTGTGCACTCAAATACATATAACTGTATGACTATGAAGGATTTAGAAGGCATTATTGTTCCTCATTGTACCTTAATCAAAAATACTTCCTCTAGATTAGAGGTAGCATTACCAGATGTTAGGCAAAATACCACCTTCTATGGTAAACATTTGAAGTTATGTTTTCCGAAAAGAATTTATAGTTAATGAGCATGATTTGCAATATAAGTTTTATGGGCCTGTGTTATGCAGTCTGGTTGATTTGTTCTAACAAATATTTGGAATAAATAATATTCTTATTTTGCACAGTTACATTTGTAAAACTTAGAAAATTTTGTTCAACAAAATTCAATACAGACCCAAAAGTAATACCTTATCTCACTCAAATTCACCTTTATCTTTAAACAAAGGACTATTGAATCCTTCCCATCAAGAATTTTTCATGAACATATACCTGGATTAAAGAATTAGTGTTACTTTTTGCAGACATTAAATTATGCACAGTTATTCTGTATGAATAAGCCACAGACATTGCTTTAGAATTGAACAAAATTTCCTTTCATTAGCTAGACTTGTCTTTGCCTATTGCTTGTGTAGCCTATTATTTGGCTAAAAACTGAGAATTATATATATTATCTGAGCATGTATAGTTTTTAGCCCTCAAAGATATAAAATGTCTTACAAGCTTTCTTCATAAAATAACACTGTTCTTTGAGCAATTGTTCTAATCTGTCTGCAGAACTAGTCTTCACGTTCTCCTAGGGGGTAATTTGTCCTGTGGTTTTTCTGAGTCATGTGGAGAAGAACATTTTACTATGGCCATTTAGCATTTTAGAATCAAACGATTTGTCAGAGGGCAGCACAAGACATCATAGGTAGCACAGGTAGGGATTTGGTGATTAAGTGAGGAAATAAGATGAACTATTTTCTTACATTGCTAGACATACCTGAACTTCAATATCCTCCATGACTGCTGATCTACACATACCACTTACATGGAAAAATGAAAAAAATGAATTAAATACAGTCCATACACGATAAGATCACACTATCAAAAGAAAGGAAAGAGAATATAAGTTTTAATGGGAAAAGGCCAAATCTAAATTGGTGAAATATTCAATGACATGAGGTCCCTAAGATCTGTTTTGGTAGAAGACTTTATGATGGTACAGAGGCTCAGTATAAATCCAATATTTTCATTTTTGAGAAATACCATTGCCCAGGATACTCAAATGTTATTTCACTCTTTAGAAGATCTTGCTTCTTCCTATGGTGAGAGTGGAGACCAACTTCCAAATTTAACTGAGATCCAAGAGCTTTATAATAATAATTCTTAATAACTAAAGAGCATTTTTAGCTTGGAATCTCTCAGTAGAGAAATTTGTTATCTATTTGTACTATTTTCAAAGTCTAGTGTTTCTGAAGTTGTGTTTAGTAGATTCAGAAGCTCTCTATATTCTTCAAAATACATATGATTACTTCATGAAATTCTTTTTTAGTATTTGTGAATCATCTGATATTCCTGACATATTCACAGATTTTTGTATTTCTGTCTTCAGTAAGTACAGATGTACAGATGTGTGCAGATGTGTAGTTGCCAAATACTACTGTCTTTCAAATTGCATATTTTTTTGGTGTTACCTTTTCTAGGATTTCAGGCTTGGCGTATAATGGAGCTAATTACGTTTTCTTCCCAGGAAGCACCCAGCTAGATCGGTGCCTCAGGCACATAACCTCAGTTTACTGCTTTCCTTCACTCGTTTATGCTGTATGTGAGATGAGACTTCTCAAACAGCAAAGGTAGAGTACTCAGGCCAGGAAGCCGCTGAGAGATTTTAGCAAGTACAGAGTTGGTGTTTGAGTCTCAACCCTGACATTACACATCACAGAGTGGGTGACAGTGGAGGATATCTTCCCACATGGGTTGGCTGTGGGTGGCAATCTGCCAAACTAAAATAATGAGAGAGGCATTGGTTGTATAAAAATGAATCAACTTGGCTTAGCTGTAAGATATTTTGCAAGATTCTAGGAATATTATTCCATTCTTTCTCTGATTTTTTTTTTTTGGTGGGGGAGAATCCAGAAAAATTTAACAAAAACAGAATTGTGTTGGGACAAGTTTTGTTCAGTAATTTTATTAGTGCATCTTCCTCTTTAAGCAATTTGATAGATTTTATAAAAATAATTTAATAAGAACAAACTCTTTGGCACTCATTTTACTGGCTTATTTATATTAATAAACATGTCTTTCCTATCCAACCACTGAAGAAACTAAGATCAAAATCTCCAAGTTACCAAAGGGGAGATCTGGAATTTAATCTCAACTTTATTTGACTGTAAAGCCTTGGGTTTATGTTAACAGGTCAACAGGTTTTTATGTTAATCTCCAGGTTAACAGGAAGTGTTCTAAATTTAAAAGTTTAGGAGAGACTATTTAGGTAATATTCACAAAAGAAAACTGTATACTTGCATGTTTATACACATATATAGGTATATACTACACATTCCATTAGAAGAAGAACTTTGTTTTTCTGGTAAAAGTACTTATATATAATATTGATTTTATTGCAGATAGACCTATCTTACAGAAAGGGCTCAGTGTTATCCTCAAGAAATAGAGAAATACATTTTTTTAAAAAGCAGTGACTTTATGACATTAAAGTATTAAGTGGTTTTGAATATTGAATAATTTATGTTGCTTCACTGAAAACCAAGAGAAAAAAGTAATCTCTCTAAGATATCCTACAATTACAATATGAATCTATTTATGTATCAGATAAATGGATAAGTGAGCAAAAGTAATAAGAGACTGTTGTAGATAATTATACATATGTATATAAAATGAGAATTAACTCACTTATTTCTCAGATAAAAGCAAAGTAGCACTTTTCAGCTTCTTTGGGCTTGTGAGGCAGGCACAGTGCCACTGAGCTAAATCCCTGGCCCCCACTTGTTTTTTAGATTTTTAAATTAATTATATACCAATATATTGTATACCATTTTAGGTATACAATATAATGACATTCATCATTGGAAATTTGCACTTTTACATAATTCATCTTGGTTCTTATTTTTTCCCCATTCCCCTGCCCGCCCTTTAGCTTCTACATCATTAAAGCTCTTTAAAGTCCTGATCGAATTCTTGAACAGTAGTCTTTCTTCTTTTTCTTTCCCACAGCTGGACAGTGTCACCTCCCTTATCCAAGCGGCCAAAAATTTGATGAATGCTGTGGTGCAGACAGTGAAAATGTCTTACATTGCCTCAACCAAGATCATCCGAATCCAGAGCCTGGGTGGGCGAAGGCACCCAGTAGTGATGTGGAGGATGAAGGCTCCAGCAAAAAAGCCCTTGATTAAAAGAGAGAAACCAGAAGAAACCTGTGCAGCTGTCAGACGCGGATCAACAAAGAAAAAAATCCATCCAGTGCAAGTCATGAGTGAATTTAGAGGAAGACAGATCTTCTGAAAGCATTCTTCTACTCTAGTGATTCTATTACAAAATCCTGGCTAACCACACTGCTTTATTTTACATTTTACTAGTCCTGTAACTTTACTAAGTTTCAGCATTTAACTCACAAGTAACATAGAACATGAACGCTAAACCAGCGTAAGCGATGTATATTTGGGATCATGTCAATGCCATTTCTGTATAGCCAGCACATACTAATTAATCAATTCATGCTTGTTTAGTGAATGAAAACTTCAAGTGTCATTTGGTTTGTCCTATCACAGGGAATATCATATAATCATTTCAACATGAACATACAAAAGGCAAGTAAGTCCTACTTATCTGTAATAGTTCACCTACATTCACTCCTTTCATTGTAAATTAAAACATTGACATAAGTTCTTGACTTGCTTTTCAATAAAAACATTTATTAAATATTTTCCCACTTAATATCCACAATTTCTTTACCCTACCTAACCTGGCAGAAATGCCTAATTCCTGCCACAAGGAAACAAGTTGTGATCTCTAGATATCTGTATCCATTGTCAACTGATTAGTCTAACTTCTACCGAAAACAAATTAGGGCAGTCAGTTTCTCACTGGATTTTGAAACTCAGCCTTTGCTTTTAGGAAAATGCTTTAATACCATTACAAAGGATATGGTAAGCTTTGGTGGCACAACACATTTTAGGGTTTCATTGTTCTGTACTTTCCAGTATTAGGTCCATCAGACTACACCTGCTGAAGGTGAATTATCCCTTGTTGGAGAAATGAGACACAGAAATGTATCCCAGCCTGCGTTATAACAATAGAATGTAAGAAGTTCTGCATGACTCAAAATCTATTTCTATCCCTTATCAATTGCTATTAAAAAGAAAGGCCATTTTGAAAAATGTTTGGCATCAAGGGAGATATAACTTTGTGAATGGTATCACTGAGCTAAGAAGCAGGGCTCATGAGAATGAGGCTAGAAGCTAGAGTAATTCTTTATTTTGTTTTTCTTTTTATCTTTTTTCTTTCATATTTTTCTTTGTTTTAATTTTTATTTTTGTTAGTGCATGCTTACAGTACACAATGATTACATTCACTATGGGGAATTGACACATGTACGTAAAACATCTTAACTCTTTAATAAAAGTCACTGGAGTCATTTTATAAACCCAATAACTGCTCACCTATAGTTGAGGTCATAATGAATTTCATAATTGTCTCGGAATCTAGTATACTGTTTCTCCCACTTTTCCTCTCCCTAGCCCTGTTCTTATCCTGCTGAATTTTCTATAATCTCTTTGGAAGAGTTAAGTTACAAACTTCTTACATTCATCCCCTATTTTACTTTACTAAAATAATATTATTATTGTAAAATCTCTCTTGGAAACACTGTCATTAAAGAGTCATTTCAACAACCATATGACTTTATATTGATGAAACAAAATGTATGCATACAACAGCAGTTCATGATAGAGGGACAAGTTTGAGTAAAAGGATGCATGAAAAATAGGAATATGTAAAGATTGAGAGAATGATATGATGATATCTGGAGCAAAACGGTGTGGGAAAAGATCTATTTAATAGGGCACTGTTAATTATGAGGGGAAAAGTCAGTTTCTTTTATTATAATGAATTATTTCCTTTTCCTAAAAGGCTGTATTCCCTGGCTCAGTAGATAAATGTCTTATGAATTGAAGACAATTAACTGCTCTCTGTCTTGCCTATGTACTTTCTTACAACAATTATTCTGGACAAACTCCACTCTCTAGAAGACATGGTGGCAGTGAAGAAGGGAATTAGGCAATTCAGATGATTCTGGTTTCCAGTACTATCTAGAAATTTGAGATAAATAGGTAATTTCTTTTGTTGCAATGGTATCATCATTTTGTGCTCAATTAACACAGTCAGTACCTGCGGCACGTTCTTCTCTCAAGTATATGTGCTAGTTTATAGAATTATCCTTAAAACTCAATAATTACTAGCTATATATCTTAGCTCTTAAATCTAGATGCAGGAGATTCACGAGTCTCGTTTAGAAAATTGAATGTCCATTTGACTCTATAAAAATTTTCTATATGCTAGAATTTAGAATGCAGTACTATATGGCAAAAACAGAACTAATATGAAATTGCACAACTATCCAATAAATTTAAACACTTTAAAAAAATGACTACATAATTGAGATGTGAACTAGGCCTTCTCTTTAGTATTAGAAGATTTCTATATAAGATAAAAGCAACTACATATAATTAGACCAAAACAATACAATTCACGTGTTAGAAAATGCAATATACTCTTCATATTCATAAGAGTGCCTGTTGACCTTTGAAAATCTCTTAGGAGTCAGTATAGCATATATGTTCCCCATAAAATCTCTCTATACAGAGGAGAAGGCCCACCATAGCTACACAGAGAGGCCTGTTCATGGAGTCCAGCATTACTTAGCTTTGAAGAAGGTCAATTTTCAAGTCCTATTGATAAAATTGTAAATATACAATTAAATGCCCAGTTGCACTACCAAACCTAATAATTCTCCTCAAACTCAATAATGAGTGACTACAGAAACTAATATGTGACAAAGGTTTCCTAAATGTTCATTTTCAGAGTAGTCTTCTTATGTAGCCCATTCCTGAGCTATGTTTCCTCCTATTAACTACCAATAGCTTTCTACCAGAATGATATGGCCAGGCCTGCCCATCTCAGCAAATCACCCTGATAATATTCTTTCTATGTGCCAAATAGCTCTCTCTCCTCTCCCTGAAATTCTTACATGTCTGTCCTCCATGTAAATTGGCAAATACATTCTGTAGGGTTTTAATATTTTTAGCAGAATCATTCTTGTAGCTTTGCTAGTCCCAAAAACATTCATACCCTTTTTGGTGTTAAATCTACATTTCGATGCTAAGGATGGTAGTTCCCATGGATACAGATTTCTATACAGTGACAAAGTATATGGAATGAGACCTAAGCCTTTTCCTGGTGATTCTGACAGTTATGGAATGAACTCAAGGCAGAATCATCAGCCTTTTTTTAGTATTGTTATAAGTAATTTTCTAGGTTGACAAAACAGGCACCAGAATCTCAATTTGGTCAAAATATATACTGTTTTGCCAAGACAAGCAGAATATTGTATATTTAGGAGTCAGATATCCATTTTGTGTTTGTAAAGACAAAAATACTTGTTTCATTTTTCAGAAAGTTTAAGGACATTCAGTTAAAAATAAAGCTTGTATATTTTTAGTAATTCATTTTAAGTTAAACTAGGAAAAGTTCTCCAACCTAAGATGTTTTTATTTTCATCCTATATATCACAGATCAGGAAACAACACTTATTCAGAGGAAAACCCTATCTCCATGCAATTATGATATGTCTAGCATTAGTACCTTGCACATTAGCACCAAATAAACAAATAAGAGCTAAAGATTAAAGTATCATTACACATACAAAGTACTTTAAGAATTTTTCATTTTGGCCCTTTTAGTCAAATTAGGGAAAAAATGATATTTTTAAAACGGAATGGATTTAGCTGAATATGTCCTAATCAATGTTATTAACACTATCCTAAACATCTAACGGAGAGAAAATGAATTAAAATTTTAAGTATATTTTTCATCTTTACATGAATAAAACATATTTTCTATTTAAGCAAAATAAAGTTTTGTTTAAACATTAGCTATTTTACATGTAAATACCACCCACAGAGGGCATAAATTCCATCTTTGAACACTTCAAACGATAATTGATGCTAATTGAGAGAAAGTCTCCAAATGGAACCAAAGTGGATCAAAATCCCTATCTTTCACTCTACATCTGTGAGGCTGCACCTTGTGTACATGGTAGAGTAAGTTTTTTTTTTTTTTTTTTAGTACCTGGGATCGAACTCGGGTCCTTGCGTTTGCACAGTAGGCAGCGAAACCGCTGAGCTAAATCCCCGGCCCCCATCGTAGGGTAAGATGATTTATGGTTGTAGTATGCATGATGGCATCCAATAGTCCCAACCAGTCTAGTGGGGAAAACACAGAATGAGACTTTTAAAGTAGCTTGGCAAGTGGAATAAAAAAGGAGCAAAGGCAGAGGATTTCTAAATGAACAGGGATAAGAAAGTGTCAGAGGTAGAGGAGGGAAAGAGAAGGATAGTTGCAGAAGAGATAATTTATAGGCAGAGAGTAGAAGAGATTTTTGGTGCTGTGAAGATCAGATAGCCTCATCCTGAAGAAAGATTTGATGCTAGGCTGGGACATTCATCCTGGCATGGTGTTGGTTTGCTAATGTCAGAGGCAAAAATGGTAAACTGTATAAATATTGACAATGAATTAGTAATAAAATTTGCAAGCTGATAAATAGGAATTTAGCCATTCTTCTGGCAAATGATGGGAGAATCAGAAGAATTACACATTTATACATTCAACAAGCAACTATATTTGTTAAGCAACTATAATGTTCCATGCACCCTTCTAGGTTCTTGGGATATACTAGGTAGTAAAACAAATGACCTTTGTCCTCAGGTGTCAAGTCTGTGTTAAATGCTATTATCTTACTTAATACTTCCAATAACAATGCGGGCTATATATAATTAGCCTCATTTTCACAGCTAAGAAAACTGAAGCTTAAAAAGGATGAAAATCCTCCTCAAATCTCACTGACATTAAATTATTACATCTCAGATTCCGAACTATTAGCTATCACACCATCCAGACTTCTTGGAAAAAGAGACTGAGTTTGTCAGTTGCTAAAGAGATATGCATTTCAAACCCTGTTTGATTTCCTATATAATAGCAAAAATATAAAAGCTTTAAGAAAATATATATCCATCCAACCTACATCATTCAAAGCTGATAAGAGTTATACGAATGATTTGCTGCATATTCTTACCTCTAATAAGTCAATATAGAATATCAGACATGTGAGGAGTAAGTATTTTCTGTATGATCCTATAAAAGAGGACAGCCCTTGCCAACACATTTTTATCACAGTGAATGAGACAACTTCAATGGCAAAGCCTATGTCAGCCCATCTTCAGCAGTGGTTGCCAAAAACCATTTGGTGACACCATTTCTTTTGTCTTTTACAGCTAATGTGAACCTGCATTAGTTTAAAATTATGGATTCCAGGAAAGTGTTGGCCAAGGATTGTTAAAATAAGCTAAATTTTCACTGAATTTCAGATTTACCCATACTATTACAAACATATATTTCCTTCAATATGGAGGTCACAAATGTGCATAGTAGGTGCTTGATTGCATATAAACTTAGTCCTAACTTAGTTCTTTTACTTCTATTTCTTTCCTTTTGGGGGGAGGGAGGGTATGGTCCTGGGAGTTGAAAGTAGGGGCTCATTCATGCTAGGCAAATACTCAACAACCAAAATACATCCCCAGTTCTTTTTAATTGTTTTTAGAGATAGGGTCAAACTATGCTGAAACTGGCAATAACCTTGCAATCATTAGAACTCTCTATTCCTATGTGTTGGTATACAGTGTATCCACAGGAATATAAATAAGAAAATTTCAGCAACTATCTTGCTGGATTAAGCTGTACTGCTTGTTGGTTTTTCAATTTTTTTTTCTTGAGTTGTATAGTCACTCCAAAGGAAATGTCCTATATAGCAACATAGTGGTTTCTCCTCCATATCTATGACTAACAAGTACATATGAAGAAGTGTACTTTTGTTACACCCAGTTTAGTACTTAATAGTTAATGTTTAAAACAAAATTTTCTTAGGCAAATTAGAGGATTAAATATGAATTAAAACTTCAAATGAAATATTTCTAGACGTCTTTGCTTTCCATTTTGCTTGTTTTTATTTTCCTATTAGCAAAAAAAGTCACTTTATGTACTTTTATAAGCAACAACTTGACAGTTTAAACTTAGCTACATCTCAACAGGTGGTGTATACATTATAATTTGGGATGAAGGCAGTTTTAGATGAACATAGTCTGCGGTGAAATAAAAATAAATGATAGATAATAATAATTTTTATTGAAGCAATACCTTGAGAATTTGAGTTTAACAGTGTTTGAGGTGTTTCAGAACATCTTGTTTGTACATCTTGCACTGTAATGTTGAGGCACAGTGAACCTTGTGAACTGCCTATTACAGTAATGGACAATTCAGAGCAGTTTTGTGCCTTGGCTATGTATAAAATTTGCCAAAATGCACTGTAGATCTTTCTGGTCCACATTTATCTTTAAAGTCAATTTCAGCAGTCAATAAAGATGAATTATTTATCCAGGAATAGAGCTCTTGAATATCCGATTACATTGACATACTAGCCCAAATACTCCTTGTTTGAGATTCTGCATGCCTTTTGTGTCTAACTAAATGGATTAATTTTGCTCCATTGTTCTCTCAAGAGCATTATTTCATGCATGAAACACTGGATTTGTTTTGAATTTTTGTAGTATTATTTCATTTCATTTTCAACTCATGTCACTTTGTAGTTTATTAAGAATGTACTCAATTGATAATTAAACCATGTTTGTTAAAACAATAAAAATGAATGTACTGGTTATGCATTCTCTGTTTATGTTTACTGGTATGTGTCTTTAGTGAGGCAATTTTTTTTTTTAAAGGAAGTTAATTGCTAAGTAGTCTAACCATAAGTTTCGAATTGTCACTCTCATTCTCACTTTTTAAAACTTATATATCATATAACAGTTCAAGGCAGGGGCATTTGTACAAATGATTTCATTCACCCAAGTAAATATATCTGATAGAACTAAATACTTAGTTTAATTGACCATTTTCGATCTAATATAGATTTTAGGCTTAGACATTTGACATGACTTCCTCAGTCATATGTATGTGGTTTAAAACTTAGTGCTTTTTGAGTTGATGAAACTCTCCAGTAACTTTTCTGAGCAATCACGGAATATGATTGGCTCTAGCAGTGTTCCTGCTTCTCAGTATCGATGAGTTCTGAACATGTATCTTGGCTTCTTCATCCCATCCTTTTCTCTCTGTAGGACCCTTAGTTCCTCAGAATGCTTATTGCTGCATCTCAGTCTGCTTCAGTACCTTTTCAGACTACATTCTGAAAGTAGAGTCTCTTACTTAATTTCTACTAAAAACAATGCATTTCCTCATTCAGTTCTGCCAAAAACCATTCACATCTTTGTTAATGAAAATGCCAGTGTGGTGTTGTCATTCTGTGTCAATCTCTCTTGGGCCCTAGGAGTCCATATTTGCTCTGGCAGCAGCACTCTGTCCTGCTGGCTCTGGGGGTGGACGTGGAACTAAAAGCACTCTTGGCAAGAAGAGTGTGTTTCTGCCTGGGGGCTGAGCCAATGCCCTGACATTTCCTGGGTAGCACCATTAAACACTCTATCCAGGAGCAGTAACTCAGAGATGTAACTTCCAGTCAGTGCATATTCAACATCCTGCGGCTTGTGAGAGAAAAGCTGCTGTCCTTTGTTGTCAAGTAACTCAGATTTCAGATTCTGCCTAAATTCTCTAGTTTTGGAAAGGAGGAGAGGATTCCTTGGGCAAGGGGCTCAGAAAAGGGAGTTCTCAGGAAAAACAAGGTGCTCTCAAATCCAAGGGAGATGACAAGAGGGAAGAGTTTGGGTACAATAAATCACACCCAGGTTGCTGCCAAACTGCCCTTAGCCCTTGAGGGTTGTGAAGGCCTCCTGGAAGCCAGGATCTGTGACTCTGAGTTGTGTCGAGTCACCTTGCTCTTTGACAGTTCTTTCCAGTGCAGCCCCCTTAGAAGGTGGTGACAGTGTGTTAAGTATGCACATATTATGAAGTATTAATGTTTCTCATTCCAAAGTCAGAAAAGACAATTTTCTAATTATTGGTGGAGTATCACTGAGACAAAACTTAGGGGACAGAGAAAGTGAGTTGCTTTCTGATTTAGATCAAAACACCTCCCTAAGTAGGGTGCCATCTTCAGACATCGATTCTGAGTAGATGTCAGCAAAGAACTAAGTGTTGTATTGCTTCTATTTCACTACATAGGACGCCTTGGATAGTGCTGGGGATCCATAAATGAATTGTGGAATTTCTTCATACTTTCAGCAAATGTTAATGGCATGCCCCACCCACTGGGCTAATGCATTATGTAGCAATTACTCTGAGGATTATTGCTGAGGGTGAAGGTTGGACTACCCAAAGGCTGTACCAGGTACCAATGCCAAGGAAATATTTGAGCTCCTGGCTCCATTGTATTGGACTCTAAATGTTGAGGGCAATTATCAATGTTTATTTTTGTGTCCCCAACAAGCAGCACAGTGAATGGCATGTAGTAAGAACTCAACTGGTATTTTTGAAACAAATGAAGAAATTCATGCCTGAGTTTATTTCTAATGAATGAAGACAGAGCCCCTCTGCTCTGGGATATGCATACTCTTTGAGCTATTTAAACCACAATTTGAAAAGATTTCAAAATTCTTAAGTTTCCAGAGATTGGAACTACTATCTGGAATTTGAAAACTCATGATTCTTGCTGCTCCTCTTTATAAACCATCACCTCTACCTTGGAAAAGTGACAGTTACTGATAAGGAAAAGCCTATGAGTGTTTTTTCACTCATTTGTTTATTCAAGAGTCAAAACTTTGTCTTGAAGGACTCTGTAAATTGTTATGGATGATGGAAAAAAACATGAATGTTTTAGAATCAAGACATGGGTTCATTAGTTTAATTAAATAGTAGAACAAAAGAAATAAAAATGCAGCTCACGTGACTGCTCAAGAGGGGTATTTTCAGAGGTCCCCAGAGACAGAAGTTATGATTAACAGGTTGAAGGAAGTTAACATTCCAGGAGAAAGTATGAAGAGAGGCAAAAGGACAAGTATGTACCTATCACATCCAGAACCAACTACCTGGAGTGTAGTATACTAAATGGCAAAGCTAAAATAGAAAAACAAAATTGGGTTGCATTTCATGTATCATCATCAGGATAAAGTGCAAAGTATTTAATTTGCAGATGGGGATAACATTAATTCATTCTATGATAAAATTCTCTAAAGCAACCAGATTTAGAAGATGAACAGTTAGACAGAATTGATAAGAGTATTCAAAAGACAAGAAGAGATTAAGAAAATTAGTTTCAATAACCCTGTATAAGATAAACAAATGGTTGGATAAAATTGTAAGGATAATGATGAAAAAGAAATATTTTAAAAGTAGAAAACATCAAGTAAATAAACACCAATGACTTCAGACTTCAGCCTCTGATTATATATGGAGGTTAATGCCCATTGAATTTGGTCACATTAAGAAAAACTATTCAAAAGCATAATTATATATTTTTAAATAGGTGATTAATGATAAAAGCATATAATATTTATTGAGCATTATTAAGTGCCTAGCATTGTGCCAAACACAGTAACTGGACAATTCCATTGACTGTTTGCTGTGATGCAATAGCTATTCTATTTTATTCCTACTTTACAGATAAAGGCCAGCTTAAATAACCTGCGTATTATCACTCCTGTCAGTGATGTAAAACTGGGCTTGGAGCCCAAGAAGTCTGAATTCAGTCTTTGTACTTACTAATAAAACTATGCTTCAGAGTGAAATTATTTTTATTTTTGACTATCTGTTCATATGGAAACCTTTTCATCAAAGATCTGAACATTTTAAATTTCATCTATCTTCCATCTGACTGATTCTGCAGCTGGAATTGTCCCCAAAATAGAGGCAGGGGAGTTACCTCAAGGGACAGCCCCAAATTATCGTGAAATAGAGCCCATTGGGATTACAAAGAAAGAAGCATCAAAGGATGGATTTTACAAGCTATTTAATGTAACTATGAGTATTATATTATACTTTATTTTTATTTTAATATAAGAGCAATTTCATATTTTTGTGCCACATAGTAAAGTAGGTTGTATAATGTTTATGGTATACCTTCAAATACATCATAAGATAAATCAGAATGGCTATATCTGATTTGAGAAATGCTGGAACAGCTCAGTTGTGTGACTGTCACTGTGTGGCAAGATGGCACAATGATCAACCAGCCTAGCCTCAGCATAACCACACCTGGTTTAAACTTGCTTCCATTCATCTTCACATGGCTAATACTTTCATTACTTTGTGAGGCAGAAAGAACATTTCAGGCTCCAGTTAACAAAAAAATGGTGTGCCTTACAATCAATGCCTCTCATATTCAGTGAAATATGATAGAATCTAGCATATATAATCTCTATAAATATTGAATGAATTAATGTATATGCTTTGAGTAATGCCTAACATAAGATAAACACATTGTAAAATTTACTTATTAGTATTATATGTAAAATTTACAAATTTCAAGAATAAAACACAAGAAGAAACCTTCTGTAAGTTTTTTTTTTTTCCAAAGAGGGAAGAGGGAGAAAGAAATGCCTTGAGCACAACAGCATGAGAGGGAATGGTACAGTGTCCAACTTAGATTAATTCAGTCAAGAAATATTTACTGATCTTGAAGTCTTCTGGGTAAGATGGTGAAATAGAAGTATCCCTCACATGCCTCACTGCAAGTGAGCAGAGTTAATGTTAGAATAGAGAAACTATCATCTGAGGAAAGAAAGGAAGAGCTCAGTAATCAAAAAAGAGATGAAAAGCTAAAACACACAGTGAAAGAGAAAGGCAACACAGAAAAGTATGAAGTAATGTACTTTGCAGTAACAAACACAGCTCCCTGAGAAAAGGAAAACACAATTCTACAAGCACAAGGTAAGCTCAGAGAGGGTCAGAAGCTCCTATGATAAACAGGAACCCTACCTCCAAGAGAAACCCATGGTTATTACAAGTTATAAACCTACTAAAGGGATTTAGTTTGAAAATAACTCTTCATCTAAGGCAGGCTAGCTTTGGGGAAGAAATTCACAGCAGCACTTGACATATCTCAGAGTATTACAACCAGAAGCCATCTGAGAGGGGGCTTATCTTGGGACTAAGCTACGGTGGGGGTCAGAAGTCATGGAACACACCAGCAACTTGGGTGTAGAGGTCCCAGCCAAAGGCCTACCTGGAAAACAGCCGCACAGACACATAGGCCCCAGCCAGAAGCCCTTCCAGAGACCATTGGTAAATGAACACAGACCCCAGCCAGAAACCTATCCAGACAGCAACAGCTCAGCAGCCCAGACACCAGGCAGAAGCCTGCAGTGAAAAAAGACCAGTGCAGAGATCCAGAATGCCATCATTTTGAAACCAGACATTGGTGCAGCAGAGACTTGTTGAGAATTGAAGCCCACCGGAAGAGCAGAGTCACCTCAATAAAGGTGCAGCAGACTGCATTGGTTGAAATGACACATAAACAAATCTGAAAACCAGACTCCCAGATCACCTAAAGCAACCCCAAAGGGAAACGAGATGGAACAATCTGATACTCAATCACCTGAACTCCCTGAACTCCCTGAACTGGCAGTGAAAGAGGATCTGGAAAAAATAAAATCATACATAATTTCTAAGATAACAACAGAGATTGTGTCCATAGTGAAAGACATGACTGTTAACTCTAGACTAGACACAGATAAAAAAAATAGAGGAGCTGAGGAACATGATGGAATCCCAGCATAGGAAACAAATGGAATCCATAAAACAGATGCAAACAGACATCCAGGAGACTAAACACTCCATTGAAAGTTTATGCAGCAGAATGAGCTAATATGAGGACAGAATATCAGATATAGAAGATAGGATTGTGATTAGTTACCAGGAAAAGAAAGACTTCTTAAAAATAGCAAGGGACCATATAAATGAATCCAGCAGCTGCTAGATGATAAAAAAAAGAATAATATAAGACTGATCAGAGTCAATGAACAGATAGGAAATAGTGCAAATGATATAAAAGACTGTTACAGAAGTAATGGCAGAAAGCTTCCCAAGCAGGGGAAAAGAATTGATATGCAGGTAAGTGGAACTAGAACTAGAAAGAATAATAAAAAAAAAAATCTTCACCTAGCCATATAGTAGTCAAGATTCCAGAAACCCAACAGAAGAACAAAATCCTACAAGCAGTTAGAGAAAAGTAACAAATGGTATACAAAGGAAAGCCCAACCGAATCACAGCAGACTTCTCAATGCAAACTCTCAAGGCAAGAAGAGTCTGGAATGAAGTATTTCAAGCCCTAAAAGAAAACAACTTCCAACCCAGATTGATGTACCCTACAAAACTATCCTTCAAAACTGATGGAGAAATAAGATACTTTCACGACAAAGAATACCTTAGGAACTTCATGAATACCAAACCAGCACTCCAAACAATTTTACACAATATACTAGGAAAAGACAATGAGGGCCACAACCCAAGGAAGCCCAGTAGAATGAATCCATCAGGCAAGACAAAGAATTAAATGCAAAGAAAGAGAATCCAATAATAGGAAAATGTCATGATAAGGATTAAGTCAATACATATCAGTTATAACCACCAATGTTAATGGTCTCAATTCACCAATCAAAAGAAATAGACTGGCAGAATGGGTCAAGAAGAAAGGTCTAACAATATGCTGCATACAAGAAACACAATTCAGAAAAGAAGCTCATAGACTGAAAGTTAAAAGGTGGAAAACAATACTCCATGCAACAGGTAGTAAGCTATCTTATTTTCAGATGAAATGGATTGCAAACCAACACTAATTAAGATAGAAAAACAAGGCTACTACATCTTTGTAAAGGGAACAATTCAAGAGGAAGAGATGACAATCATAAATATATATGCACCAAATACTACATCACCCAACTATATAAAACAAGTATTAATGGACATGGAAAATCAAATAATCACTAATACAATAGTAGTGGGGTCTTAAATACCCCACTGTCACAAAAATATAGATAAACTAGACAAAAAATAAACAACAAAATACTAGAGCTCAACCAAACTCTTGAATAAATGGATTTAACATGTGTTTACAGAGTATTCCAGCCCACAAAATCAGAATATGCATTCTTTTCAGCTGCACACAGATCTTTTTTGAAAATAGAGCACAGATTTGCTCTTAGAACATGTTCAAGTAAATGCAAAGGAATTGAAGTTATTCCCTGTATATTATCAGATCATAGTGTGATCAAGTTGGAGATCAATAGCAAGAAACCACAAGAATTTCATAAACACATGGAAATTGAACAACACACTCCTGAACAACCAATGGGTCACAAGAAAAATTAAAGAAATCAGACAGTTTCTAAAATTAAATGACAATTCCAATACAACATATCAGAATTTAAGGGACACAATGAAAGCAGTCTTACAAGGGAAATGCAAAGCAGTGAATGCTCATATTAGGAAATCAGAGGGAGCTTAAATAAACAACCTCATGCTGAACCTCAAAGTTCTAAAAAATGAAGAACAAGACAAACCCAAAGCTAATATAAGGGAGGAAATCATAAAGATCAGAGCAGAAATCAATGCAATGGAGACCAAGGGAATGACACAAAAAAATCAATTAAGAAAAGAGTTGGTTCTTCAAAAGAATAAACAAAATTGACAAACCCTTAGCCCACCTTAACAAAACAAAACAAAAAAAAAGGAAATCAAAGGCACAAATCCATGCAATTAGGAATGAAAAAAGTGAAATTACAATGGACCCAGCAGAAATCCAGAGGATCATCAATACCTACTTTGAGAACCTATACACCAATAAGATGTAAAACACAGAAGAAGTGGACAGATTCCTACATATGTATGAATTACCAAAGTTGAACGAAGAGGACCGAAAAATTCTAAACAACTGAATATCAATCAAAGAAATTGAAAATGTAATTAAAAACTTACCAATGAAGAAAAGCCCAGGTACTGATGGCTTCACTGCTGAATTCTACAAGACATTTAGAGAGGAACTACTGCCACTACTGTTTAAACTCTTCAGTGAAATTGAAAAGGATGCAGTACTCCTAAATTCATTCCTGGAAGCAAGCATAACCTTGATCTCAAAAGCAGAGAAAGACCCAACCACAAAAGAGAACTATAGGCCAATCTTCCTAATGAGCATAGATGCAAAAATCCTCAATAAGATCCTGGCAAATAGAATGCAGAAGATCATCAAGAAGATCATACACCCTGACCAAGTGGGATTCATCCCAGGGATGTAAGGATGGTTCACCATATGCAAATCAATAAATTTAATACACTATATTAACAGAACCTAGGATGAAAACCATATGAGCATATCAAAAGATGCAGAAAAGGTGTTGCACAAAATTCAACATCCATTCATGATAATAATCCTGCAGTAAATTGGAATAGACGGCCTTTATCTCAACCTGATAAAAGCCATCCATGAAAAACCAACAGCCAACATCATACTTAATGGTAAAAAACTGAAATCCTTCATGCTAAAATCAGGAACATGACATGAATCTCCACTATCATCACTCCTGTTCTGTATAGTTTTGGAAACATTAGCCACAGCAATTGGACAATTGAAAGAAATAAAAGGAATAAAGATAGTAAACAAAGAAGTTAAATTGTCATTATTTGCAGGTGACATGATACTCTATATAGAAGACTCCAAGAACTCCACCAAAAGTCTTCTAGACTTAATAACCAAATTCAGTAATGTAGCTGGATACAAGGTCAACATACAAAAATCAATAGCTTTCCTGTTCACGAACAACAAATTCATTAAGAGAGGAACTGGACAAACAAGTCCTTTCACAATACCATCCAAAAAAAAAGGAAATATCTAGGAATCAACCTAATGAAGGAAATAAATAAACCTCTATTCTGAAAACTACAGCACTCTGAAAAAACAGATAAAGAGGATATCAGAAAAATGGATAGATATCCATTGCCCCTGGGTAGGAAGAACCAATATAGTAAATATGGCCATACATTCTAAACTGCTACATAGATTCAATGCAATCCCAATAGAAATTCCAGCAGCATACTTCATAGAGGTTAAGAAAACAGCCCAAAAATTCGTTTGGAACAAGAAGAGATCTATAGTAGCAAAAGCAATTCTAGACAACAAAAACAAGGTAGGGGTTATCACAATCCTGAACTTGAAACTATACTACAAAGCTACTGTGATAAAAACAGCATAGTACTGGGAAAGAAGCAGACCCAAGTATCAGTGGAACAGATTAGAAGATGCAGAAACAACTCCAGACATACTCAACCCCCTCATTTCTGACAAAGGAGCCAAACACCCTCTCTGGAGGAAAGATAACCTTTTTAATAAATGGTGCTGGAAAAATTGGGTTTCAACTTGCTAAAGATTAAAACTAGACATATATCTCTCACCATGCACTAAACTAAAATCAAAGTAGATCAAATATCTAAATATTAAAAGAGAATCACTAAACCAACTGGAAGAGAGGTTAGGTAGAACTCTTTTTTTTTTTTTTTTTACAATTCTGGGAATTTTAAAAATCTGTTCTAGCGATTCTTAAATCTTTACAGTGCAATTTTGTACATGACATTGGTAGTTGTTTTTCTTTTTTAAAAAAAATTCTTTTATTGGTACATTTTCTTGAAGACATTGGTTTAGGAAAATATTTCATAAAAAACTTCAGTTGCATGTGAACTAGCACAAAGAATCAACAAGTATGATCTCATCTTATTAAAAAGCTTCTGTACAGCAAGAGAGACCACTGAAAGAGTGAAGAGACAACTCACAATGTGGGAAAAAAATTTTACCAGCTATTCCTCAGACAAAGTTCTTCTATCTAGAATCTATAAAGAATTTTAAAAAATCAGACCTCCCAAATTTAAAGACCCAATCCAAAAATGGGCATCTGAAATGAAAACAGATTTTTCTCAGACAAAGAAGTAGAAAAAATAAGTAGTTCAACATCACTGGTCATTCTAGAGATGCAAATGAAAACAATGCTAAGATTCCACCTCATTCCAGAAAGAATGGTTGCTATCAAGAAATTAACCAATAAATTCTGGGGGGGGGCAGTGAGAAAAAAGAACACTTCTCCACTATTGGTGGGAGGCAGACTGGTGCAACAACTTTGGAAATCAATATGGAGATACTCTAAAAGACTAGGATTAGAGGTCCCATTTGATCTAGCTATTCCCCTGCTGGGTATCTGCCCAAAAGAATTAAAAGAATCATACCACAGCGAAATATGTGCATTCATGTTTATAGTGGCACCATTTGTAATAGCGAAAACTTGGAAACAGCCCAATTGTCCATCAACTGGAGACTGGATAAAGAAAATGTGTTTTTTTAATATAAAATGGAGTACTACTCAGTCATAAAGGATGAGAAACAACAGACATTTATAGCTAAATGGATACACATTGAGGCCATAGTCTTAAGTGAAATAAGTAGGACACATGTGTACATACTGAATAGTTTCTCTGGTGTGCAAAAGTAAAAGTGTAAATAAGGATCTAAATGCATAATAGATAATGTGAAGCAGGAAAAAAGGTCCAAAGGGGGAGGGGAAGGGGAAGTGGGGGGCATAGGGGAAAGGAAAGAAGGGCAAGGAATTAATATGAGAAAAGAAAAAACAGAAACAAAGCTTTTGTAAATAGGGAAGACTAGAGGGGTTGATGGGAGGGCAGCAGAATGGGGAAAAAATAAGAACCAAGATATATCACGTAAAGGTACAAATTTCCAATGACAAATGCCATGATATTATAAACCTAAAATGTACCAATAAACTTCATGAATTAAAAAGAAAACAAAAGAAGTGGTCTTCACTGTCCCTGACAATTTTCTGCCTCCATGATTAAGTAGGAAATAGACATGAGACAGTTGTGGAGAAGGAAGGGTGAGTTTCAGACCTTGTGAGTTTAAACAGGAGGGAGCTTGGGCTGTTGAGGGGATGGTGGTTAGTGGCACTGACTTCTGCAGTGAGGAGGGAGATCCATAGTGTGTGGTTTTCTGAGGAAGTTGGGTCTAAAGCACCAAGACTGTGCTCATTATATAGCTTGGTTTTCATCACTTCCTTCTTCCTCCAGCACAGCCCTCAGTGGTCTATTTGCTTTCTTACTCTCAGATAGACCTTTTCTTCAGACAATTGCTATTGCTTGAGTGTACAGATTGGGAACCATCTGGAGTGAGTGTGGTACCTAAGTGACCCACATTCCAAAAAGTCAGTTGGGCATAGCAGTGGCTCTGGGTGCACAGAAAGAAAGAAATATTTACAAGCCTCTAAAGTGAAACAGACAACATACCTTTGCCTGTTCCCACCTGTGGGGTACTACTTCTTCTTATACTCAAAGCCAGGGCATCTGAAGGCTTCTGAGGACAGATAAGGTCACAACTCTGCTCTCAAGGATCATGAAAATAAAAGGCCATGGCTATCTAAGAATGACTTAACATACTCAACCACGCATGCAAGACATGGACAAGGTCACGCAGCAAATGTTTAGTCTCACCACATCTCAATAAGCAGTTAAGACACTGTAACTCCTCTGCACTAGAGAGCATGCAACCTTTTAGTAGCTGTTTCTGCTGTTTGCCATGTGGCAGTAACTGCTTTTTTGCTGAAGGAATAAAGAGACATAGAGCTCTTGAGCTCTGGAGCTGCGGCTCCAACTCTCATGCTCTGATGCTTCGCTGATGCTGATGATTGACTCTCTGCTTCTTGTTCTTTGTTAGGAAACTAATAAACTCACTCACTTAAGAAGGACTATATGAACTAAATGAACCCCTCTCCAGCTGCCTCCTGGGGAGGCTCACCTTGCCCTCACACCACACTGCAGAAGACACAGAGCAGGACTCAGCATTCATGGAGCTCCAAACTCTTTGGTGGAAGCAGCAAGGGTATACAACAGATGCCATCCATTGCTTGTTCCTCTATACCTGGTGGATTTCAGTATTACAAGTCTCAGAAAGAAACATTACTTCAAGACATCTCAGCATGGAGGAAAATCTGAACTCATTTGTCTTATTCGTTTCTTTTCTTTCTTGCTCTGGTTGTTGTTTGTTTTTTCTCTAATCTTATTTACAGTTTTTAATTCTTTAACTGATTTTTAAATCTTTCACTCCTTTCTCCTCTTTCTCATCTTCTCTGTTGTTATTAGTGGTATAATTTCAGCTTTAATCAATTTTTATTGTATTTGAATACCTGATTTGTCTTTGCATTTTTGTTACTGCAGTATATTTTCTCATCTTGAGAGGTACTGGGGATCAATACCTCCAAAGGAGGCTATTCACTAAGGAGACCTTCACATAAAAGTGGAAGAGAAACCTGTCCAAATAGATAGGCAAATCTCAAAATAGAAGCACAAGATATATGAAAAAAAAGGCATCATGACTTTATCAGAGGCTATAACTCTTCAGTAACTGAATGTAAAGATCTCAAAATAGATTAGCTGCCAGGAAAAGAATTTAAAAGATTGATTTTTAAAATAATCAAAGACTACAAAGTGAATACAAGTAAACACCTGAATGAGTTATGGAACTTAGTCTTTGAAAAAGTAATTCAAGAAAGAACTAGAGATTTTTGAGAAGAACCAAAGAGAAAACTTGGAAATGAAAAACTCAGTCAGTTGAATAAACAAACTCAGTGGAAAGCCTACCAGTAGACTGGATCAAGCAGAAGGTAGGCTTTCAAGCTTTAAAGAAAAGATTATAAATTATCACATTCAGACAATAACAAAGAAAAGTAAGAAATTTTCTGCATAACCTCCAAGACATTTGTGGCATTCATGATTAAAAGACAAAACTTACAAATTTTTGGTATAGAAAAGGGCACTGAAGAATAGACTATAGGCAAAGAAAATCAATTCTGTAAAATAATAACAGAACATTTTACAAATCAGGGACATTCAGGTATAAGAGGCATTTAGAACCCCAAATAGGCATGACATAACCAGAAAAGCACATCTCATGCCATATTATAGTTAAAATGCTAGGAATACAGAACAAGGACAGAATACAGAAAAGTGTAAGAGAAAAATGCTGAGTCACTTATCAAGGCAAACCCAACAGAATAAATGTGCATTTCTCAATAGAAACTCTAAAGTCCATGAGGGCATGGACTAATGTATTTTAAGTCCTCAAAGAAAATAGCTGCCAGCCTAGACTACTATGTCCAGCAAAATTCTTCTTCAAATAGAAGGGGAAATAAATACCTTCCAAGATAAGCATAAAGTTATTGTAACTCATGACCAGAAGTCAGCACTGAAAAAGATACTTAAAGGAATCCTACACACCAGAAAGATACTTGTAAATTAATTTCAGCAGCACATTAAAATAGTCATACACTGTGATCAACCTGATTTCAGTTTTGTTAGAGCCATAGTAATAAGAACAGCGTGGTATTGGCACAATAGACATATAGACCAATGGAATAGAATAGTGGACAACTACAGCCATCTGATTCTTGACAATGAGGCCAAAAACATATGTTGGAGAAAAGAGGGACTCTTTAATAAATGATGATAGAAAAATTATTTATGCATATACAGAAAATTAAATCTTGATCTCAATCTCTCACTTTGCACAAATATCATTGCAAAATGGATTAGAGAACTAAATACACATGACCTGAAACTTTGAAAATAGGGTAAACACTTCAAAATATAGGCACAAATAGGAACTTTCTGAATAGGATGCCAGTATCTCAGAAACTAATAGCAAGAATCAACAAATGATATTGCATAAAATTTTAAAAGTTCTGCACTGCAAAAAAAACCAATAGAGTGAAGAGGAAGGTTATAAAATGAGTCCAAATCTTTTAACTGAGGATTTACATCCAGATATATAAAGATCTTTGAACACTAAATGCCAAATAAAAATAAGTCAGTCAAAATTAGGTCAATTATCTCCACAGACACTTCTCCAGAGAAGAAATACAAATGACTAACAGGTGTATGAAAAAATGTTCAACATCTTAGCCATCTGAAAATATAAATCAAAATTACACTGAGATCCCTTCTCATCCTCGTCTGAATATTTATTATCAAGAATACAAAAATCAAGTAATGCAGCCAAGGATGAGGGGGATGCTTACACAATTTTGATGAGAATATAAATTAGTACAGTCACTATTGAAGCCAACATGGAGATGCCTCAGAAAATGAAAAGTTGAACTACTTTATGATCCAGCTATACTATTTCTTGGCATATTCCAAAAGGAATTAAAATCAGTATACTGCAAAAGTATCTGTGTACCTTTGTTTACTATAAAACAATTCACAAGAGCCAAGACATAAAATCAGTCTATATGCCTGTCAGTGATGAATGGATAAGAAATGTGGTTCACAATAAAATGTTATTAAGTCATAAAAAGAAGAAAATCTTGTCATTTGCCAGAAAATGGATGGGACTGGAGATCATTATCCTAAGTAAAATATGGCAGGCCCAAGAAGACAAGTATCACCTGTTTTCTCATACATGCGGAATCTAGAAAAGAAAGACAACATGAACGTGGAAGGCATATAGTCAGAAAAGAGAAGGGGAAAAGGGTGAGAGGGTAGGGGAGCACAAAGATAATAGGGGGAATGGATGTGATCAAAATCCATTACATGCATGTGCAAAAGTGCCACATAGAAAGCCAGTGTTTTATAAAATGAATTTGCACCCACAAACACAATGCACATGAATGCATATGAATATATGTATATAAACATTTATTAACATCCATGAGTTAGATATTCTCCAAGATACTAGAGGTTCAGTAGTGACTGGAAAAAAAAACAACACTTTTTCTAAAGGAAACTAGAAACTAGCAAACTAGAAACTAGAAATTAGCAAAAGAGATAGGAATTAATTAAAAAACACATTCAAGAGTGCCAATTTTTATTTTTGATATGTACCACAGAAGAGAGACACACAGGTGCCACAAAGCTCAGATTAGGATACCTGGGCTAATCAAGTAAATCCGGAGAGTCTGTTCAAGAGAGCCCAGGTGAAATCAGGAGAAAGGATGGGAGTCTGCTGGGGAAGTGACATGGAAGAGCCTTGGGAACAGAATGAGCAGTGCGTGCAAAACTCCATGTTAGGAGTTGGGAGCCATCACAAACAGCGGTCTGGAAACAGACTAATGGAGAGTGTAAAAATCAGCCTGGGGAGGAGTAAATCAAGAAAGTAACTAGAGATCAGCTGGCTGTGGCATGGAATATAAGGAAAAGATAAAACAATTTTGCCTTTGTAATTCTGCAAAGAATAAGCAAGGCAGGAGAGAGGTGCCCAATGCTGTCTCTTCAAAAGACTCATCAGTCATTCGAAGCCTTTCTCCCACCCAGGCCTTCTCTCAGGCCAACCTGACACATCTCGCAGAAGGGAGAGAATAAATAGTGTGTTTGCAAATGGAAACAGTATGTGGTTTTTACTTCTGCTAATCATTTTGTGAAATATGACAGAAATATTTCAACCCAAGTAGGAGGCTCAATTCTTCAGCTCCCATGTATCCATGTGAGATGGATTCTCATGCCCTCTCTTTGGGATCCTTTCTCTTCTCAGTGCTCTGTAATGTTTAAACCAGCTGCCCTGTTCAGCCAACCTCACATAAGAAGTCTTTCTCTCACAGACATGCTAGAAATAGAATTTTAAGTTTCTTTATGAATAGAACACTATACAGGAGGAATGCAAAGTAAAATTATTTGTCACCAGGCATCAGGAAAAATTTGTATAAGAAGATCTAAAAGAGAATAGCTATTATTCTTTATTATGAAGTTTTAAGGAAAAAGAAGAGGGAGAAGAATAGGAAGGAAGAGAAGAAAGAAATATAATTATATAAATACACAATAATTTAACATCATATATATGTATACAAATATATATATATATATTTTCTTTTTTCAATGTTAACTCAGGACTGGTTTTTGTTGGAGTGGACAGGAAGAAGGTGAAATAGATCAGGTCTTTTTCTGCAGGGTCTCTCAGGAAAGAACTACACAATGCATAAAAGTGAGGACTCAGAATGTGATAACCCAAGTGTGATTTTGTTAATATCTCTATGCCAATAACCTCTATTCTGTAAAATAGATATTTACTCCAAAATATTATTAGAGATTTGAAAAAATTATTGTGTTTAAAAGAACATAAAACAATACTTCTTTTATTTATTTATATATTTTATTTATTTTCTTTCTTAAATTCTTTTATTAGTACATTTTAGGTATACAATACATCTACATTTATCTTTGGGAACTTCTACCTTTACATAATCGCTCTTGGTTCTTATTTCTTCCCCAATCCCCTGCCCTCTCTATTCAACTGCTAGACACCTCCCTATTTACAAAGACTTTGTTTCCATTTTTTTCCTTTTCTCTTATTTTTTCCTTTCCCTTCTTTCCTTGCTCCTACTCCTTTCACTTCCCCTTCCCCTTTGGACCTTTTCTTCCTATTTCACATTATCAACTATTCATTTTAATCCTTATTCACACTTTCACTTTCTCACACCAGAGAAACTGTTCAGTATTTACACGTGTGTGTCCTATTTATTTCATTTAAGAGTATAGCCTCAATATGCATCCATTTAGCTATGAATGTCTCTAGTTTCTCATTCTTTATGGCTAAGTAGCACTCCATTTTATTTTAAAAAACCACATGTTGGCCGGGGATTTAGCTCAGTGGTTTCGCTGCCTGCTGCACAAGCACAAGGACCGGATTTCAATCCCCGGTACAAAAACAAACAAACAAACAAAAAAACACATCTTTTTTATCCAGTCTCTAGTTGATGGGCAATTGGGTTGTTTCCAAACTGTAGCTATTTCAAACTGTGCCGCTATAAACATGGGTGTGCATAAAACACTGTGGTATGATTCTTTTAATTCTTTTGGGAAGATCCCCAGCAGAGGAATAGCTGGGTCAAATGGGACCTCTAGTCCTAGTTCTTTGAGGTATCTCCATACTGATTCCCATGGTGGTTGCACCAGTCTGCACTCCCACCAACAATGAAGAAGGGTTCCTTTATCCCCACACCCCCACCTGCAATTGTTATTGGTTGATTTCTTGATAGCAGCCATTCTTTTTGGAATGAGGTGGAATCTCAGTGTTGTTTTCATCTACATTTCTTGAATGACCAGTGATGTTGAACCTTTTTTCATATGTTTATTTGCTGCTTTTACTTCTTTGTCTGAGAAATGTCTGTTTATTTCAGATGGCTATTTTTGAATTGGGTCTTTGAATTTGGGGGGTCTGATTTTTTCAGTTCTTTATATATTCTAGATAGTAGTCCTTTGTCTGAGGTACAGCTGCTAAAATATTTTTCCCACATTGTAGGTTGTCTCTTAGCTCTGTTGCTGGTTTCTCCTGCAGTGCTAAAACCTTTTAATAAGATGAGATAGAAGTTGTTAATTCTTTGTGCTAGTTCCTGTGCTACTGAGGTTTTGTTCATAAAGTCTTTTCCTATGCCAATGTCATCAAGAGTTCTACCTAACTTATCATCTCATAAGTTTAGTGTTTCTATTTTAATATTTGAACCTTTAATCCACTTTCATTTTAATTTAGTGCATGGGGAAAGATAGGGATCTAGTTTTAATCTTTAGCAGGATGAAATCCAGTTTTTCCAGCACCATTTATTAAAGAGACTATCTTTCCTCCAGTGAGGGTAGTTGGTTCCTTTGTCAAAGATGAGGTGGCTGAGTATGTCTGGAGTTCTTTCTGCATCTTCTAATCTATTCCACTGATCTTCGGGTCTGTTTCTTTGCCAGTACTATGCTGGGTACAAGAACAACACTCAAAAATCAATCACCTTCTTGTACACAAATAACAGACTCACTGAGAGAGAAATTAGGGAAACAACTCCTTTCACAATAGCATCCAAAAAATGAAATATCTAGGAATCGATCTAACAAAGGAAGCAAAAAACCTCTGCACTGAAAACTACACACTCTGAAAAAGGAGATTGAGGAGGATATAAGAAAATGGAACGGCATCCCTTGTTCCTGGGTAGGAAGAGCCAATATAGTGAAAATGGCCATACTTCCAAAACTGCTATATAGATTTAATGGAATCCCAATTGAAATTCCAACAAGCTGGGGATTTAGATCAGTGGTTTTGCTGCCTGCCTCACAAGCGCAAGGACCAGAGTTCTATCCCTGATACAAAAAACAAACAAACAAACAAAAAACCTCCCTGATACATATATGGAAGTCATAGTTGCCAAGAAATAAAATAAATAAATGTTAAAAAAAAAGAAATCCCAACAGTATATTTCACAGAACTAGAGAAAACAATCCAAAAATTCATTTGGAAAAAGAGACCTAGAATAGCAAAAGAAATTCTAGGCAACAGAGACATGGCAGGGGGTATCAAAATCCCCAACTTGAAACTATATTACAAAGGCACTGTGATAAAAACAATACTTCTCATAGGGAAAGCTCTCTATATTATTTTTTACCTTAATGTAATTCAACTAGATGTGTTGGTGACTTAACAAACAGGTCTTCTTTTGTTTTATACATGTGGGTTGTTTTGCTTTGTTTCATTTTTCTGGCACAGATTTCCATTCTAATTAAATCAATCAATGAAAGTAAGTTTCTCATTTAATATGTCTTGATTTAGGAATATTTATGGTCATAAATGTTATATACAAATCAGCAGGTTAAATGTTTTAGGAACATGGTATCATTGAACCTCATCTGTTAAAATAAATACTGGTACTGAGAAGGTGGTAGCATAATATCCAGCACAGTATTATAGCTTCCCCAGGTCTTGGAATCATAACCCCTGGGAAAACAGCAACATAGAAAATAGAAAAGAAAGAAAAGATCTGAAAAAGAACCAAGAAGAAACCTAGAAATCACAGAGAAAATGAATAGTTACTGCATGTCAATCATTAAGCTAGTGTTTTACATGCTGTATTCACTCCTCACCAAATCCCAGAAAGCAGTTCATCTCCCCCACACCAGATGGTAAAACAACTGGGGCTAAGGGAAACAATGAATTTACTTCATATGATTACAACTGGATATGTCATAACCAGCAACATTTCAATGAATGTTTTGCTAGTTTGTGTAGGCTTACTTCAGAGTATATATCTATATGAACACATACTCTCATGCTCTTGCCCATACTTCTTAGGATTAGTTGGATGGACCCAATTCTCCTCCTTCTTCAGAACACCTGTGGTAAAGGGAGACATTTTAACTGTTCACTAAATGTTAATTGAACAAATGAGTAAACAGATTAAATTAAGTTCCAGCTGCACTGATGTAGCTGCAAGGTTTATATATAAATGACATAGTTAAATAATTGGTACATTGAGAAGTAAATGGCCTTTTCTAGAGATATGTTTCTTTTTCCATTATGTCAAAACATAAGAAAACACAGATTTATGGTTCGCCATTATTTCCTTTATTATTAGATTCCGTAATGCTTTTCAGATATTCACTAAATCTGATAAGAAGAGTGGCAAATTGTGGAGCATGGTGGTTTATCCCTGTAATCCCAGAACCTGAGGGAGACTGAGGCAGGAGGATTGCAAAATTAATTCTCACTTGGAAAATTTAGTGAGGACCTGTCTCAAAATTAATAAAAATTTAAAAGTTGAGTGATTTATCTCAGTGGTAGAACGCTCATAACCCCAAGTTTAATTCCCAATACTGAAAATAAAATAGACTGGGAAACAGAAGAGTCAGGGGATCCTTCTATTTACCAGAACATACATAAATTGTGGATTATATTATAATAAATTTTAGAAAGCAACAAAAGTCTATCTAGTCTAGAACACAGCGAATGCTGAGTCTCTGGTGAGGGTTCACATATTTTATATCAGTGTTCCTTTCCCTATTCTCAAATGCATTCTTTTATTTAATGAACACATATTAATTGCATGAATGAGATTCACTATGATAGAGATTTTATATATGCATACAGTGTGTATTGATCATATCCATCCACAGTTCATCTCTCCCTCCACCTGGCACTCTTAATTACTATTCTACTTTCAAGTTTTCTTATTTTCTTTTTCACATATGAAGAGAACACCAAACACTTATATTTATGTACCTGGTTTATTTTGCTTAACAAGATGTTCTGCAATTCCATACCTTTTCTGTAAATGATAAGATTTCATATTTGTATATGGGTGAAAAATATTTCATTGTATATAGCTGCCATCTTTTCTGCATCCAAATATCTGTTGTTGGGCATCTAGGCTGGTCTCATATATCAGCTATTGTAAGTCATGCTATACTAAACATGGGCTTTCAGGTATCTTTTTTTTTTTTTTTTGGTATGGGGGATAGAACTTGGGACCTTGGGCTTGCAAGGCAAGCAGCAGAACCACTGAGCTAAATCCCTGGCCCCAGGTATTTCTTTTGTATGCTCACTTTTACTTTTGGCTTATACCCTGGAGAGGTGGACAAACTAGATCACACGAGATATTTTTAGTTTTTTGAGAAAACATCATGCTGTTTCCCATAATGGCTATATTAGTTTACATTTTCACCAACACTGTGTGAGTTTCTTTTTCTCCATATTCTCATGTTTATTGACAATAAGCATTCTATTTTCTTTTTCAGGACCCGGGAATTGAACTCAGGACCTTGTACTTGTGAGGCAGTCACAGTGTCGCTGAGCTTTGTCCCTGGCCCTGACAATAATCATTCTACTATGAGATGGTGTTTCACTGTAGTTTTGACTTGTATTTCCCAGATGGATAATGACATTGAGCTATTTTTATATATTTATTGGCCATTTGTATTTCTTCTTTCAAGAAATGCCTTTTGAAAGGGATATTGGCCCATTTTTTAAATTGGGATGCTTATTTTTGTAATTCTCATTTTTTGAGTTCTGTTCACATTTATCAAGATATTTTAATTTGGGTCTTGATACATACAGCCCTTTTATGGTCCCTAAATTTTTTTAACTTGTATTACCATGAGAGTGCCTATTTTCTATTTCCTTTTTTCAGAAAGTATTCATTGTAAGGAAGATGTTGAAGCTGAATAGATCTGGATGTACATGGAAAGAAATGGTGGTAAATCAGAGGAAAGTCTAAGAAGTATACACTGCAAAGTTTGCTTACTAGAATTTGTTCAAGTATTCATTTGTCCCAGGACTCTGATTGAGAGCAAACCTGAGTTAGTCATAGGGCACATTGTGATCTACTTAGGTTCTAGAAGATGTGCTCTCCCTCAGCAATGACCAAACATATCTCTAAATTTTCTTTGTGCTCTTGTTTCTTTCCCAATGATCATCTTCTGTTGAACTGAAGCCATTAGATGCAAGAACAACATGGGAATATTTTTAGTGATTCTACTACAAGCCGAACCATGTTCCAGATAAGGATTGATCAATCAGTTTAGGTATCAGAGAGAAGACAACTTATAGTAGAGTTATAGTCAAGATTGAGATTGAGAGGCAGGTAAGTAGCTACATCATGAACAAGAAATAATTCTTTAGTTTAAGTCACAGATACTTTGGTGCACTTTATTACCAACCTAACCAGTCTAAACAATACAAGTGATGAACACCAAAGTGGGAAAAGTAGTCCACTCCTCAAGAAAGCCCAAAATGCAGCCAGACAATGAGACCATTACAAAATTACTTTATTTTGACATCAAAATGATATGTTAAAATTGTAATAAAAAAGCAAAAAACTAAATTATAGAAAGGTACTGAAAGTAAGTTTCACAAGAAATGCTGAAAAGGGAAAAAAATGCCACTCAAAAATGCTCATTCTTTCATATGAGATTTGTGTTCGATAAAGACAATTAAATATAAGTAGTAGAAACTTCATTTTCACATTTTTTATAATAAAAAGCAAGCTGTAAACAAATTTGTTTGAAGAGAGCAGACAGTAGCTGTTTTCTTTATGACTGTCAAAACAAGCTTGTTTCTCAAAATTATTCAGAGATGAGTTATTTCTCTAGCACAATCAGGCCCTGTCTTGAGAAATATTTAATTTAAAAATTGTTTTACAGTATCTATCAGTATTTTTTTTGGTTTTTGGTTTTTGGGGGAGTATTTTTTGGAGGGTGATTTATGGAACACAGAAGAAATACAGTCAGCAATGAATTAGGTAGAGAAAATTCTTAACACTCCAATCCCTGAATGACGATAGCAATTTCTGATCCTTTCCAATCAAAGTGTTAAGCAGAAGAAAATATATAACTAGGGTAAAGAGAGATTCCAACATGAATTTAAAAAGAAGGAAAATTAAATCCAGAATGTATTCTCTCTAAGAATAAAACCTTATTGTACTATATATTCCCGTTAACATTGTTTAAACAAGAAAAGCCATACTCCAGACATGAGGATGTGATGATATTTTTAGGATTTATTTTGTTTTATCATTTTTAACATGGCTGAGTTTTAAAATTACAAATTATGGGAATAGAGGAGTAAAAAAATGACTACTACTCAAAGATAACTTCTAATAACTTGTTAGTTTATAGTCTCAAATGTTTTTTCTCTACTTCTTTCCCAATCTATTCTTTAAAAAAAACTAACTACATATAAACTTTTATTAGGATTCTGACCTTTTCTGTATTAAGACAGAAATCAATGGAAGATTTTGAGCTGAAGAATACACTAATCTGGTTTGTGTTTTTAAAAGATTATTCTGACTACTTTGCTGAAAATAATCTGAATGAAGAACAAGATAGAGATAGATGAGCTGGGAATTGTTTCATAATCCATGTTAGACATTATGGTGTTTAAAACAAGTGAGAATATAGGGGAACTCCTGGGATTTGAGGAAATATCATTTGTGATATGTAAATGAAGGCTAGAAGGAAAAGATCCTTTCCAGTTTTCTAGTGTGAACATCTGAAAGACAGAATTGCTAATTACTTCTTTTAAAAGGACAGTAGAAAAATGTTGTAAGATAAATATAAAGAGCTCATATTAGAAATATCTAGAATTTAAAATAGGGTAGAAATAAAAATTTTTATATTCATCAGAATATATATGGAATTTAATGCAATGAAATAGAATGAGATTTCAAAGGAAGTGAATATAGACAGAAAATATTGAATTTATGATCTTGTGTTTGGCAGATTTAACGATGAAGAAAAACTAGACAATAATAAAAATGGTGTCCAGTTAGAGAAACAGAAAACAAGGTCTTGTCCCAAAAACCAAATGAATAAAGTGTTTCAAGCAGGAAGAAATTATCAACTATGTTAAATTCTGTTGATACATTAAAAAGATGATGACTGAGAATAGATAGGACTGTATATCAATATGAAGATATTGAATAAACACGGATTGAGCATTTGATTAATATCAGACACCTCATTACTATGGGAGACCATGGCAAGGTAATATCTGGCTCCTACTCTCATAATATCTAAACTGAGAGCTAAAGATAAATACCTAAAGATTTAAAAAGAAAAAGAATAGTACCTGCCTTGCAAGAGTAAGGTCTTGAGTTTGAACCCTGGAATTGGAAAATTTTTTATTTTTGCATTTAAAAAACTTTTAAAAAGCAAAAGAATATCCAGGGTAAAGTGTGGCAGAGACTACTGCCAAGTAAGAAACAAAGCTGTCTCTCAATCTAGGAATGGATGAGTAATTCCAAATAGCTTACATGCATATGTCTAAACTGAAATTTGGCTCATTTAATTATTGAACTTAGAGTCAATGTTCAGTTACATGGATCTGTACAAGCAAAGGCAGAGAGGGTGAAACATCACAGATTCACAAAACAACGGCAAAGAGGCTCCATAGGCATCCCCCTTCTTTATTCTTCATTTGTTGGCTACTCATTCTTTATTCTTGTCACAAGCCACATTTGAGTTAATGACGATGAAAGTCCATGAACCTCTAATTGATATAGCCACAATGATTCTGTAAATTAATAAGAGCCTTATCAGTGTATATGTACATATTATGCCTTGAATAAAAATAAGGGACAGAACTCTTAATCCACAGAATCCACCTTCAGAAATTTGTTCCTTTCAAAATAGTATCTTTGAAGTTTAATACAATAATGTTTCAATTTCCCTAATTATTTTCAATCAATAGTATTGAATCCTCTAATTTAAACATCTTTATAATCTAAAGTAATATACCACATAAGCTGAAATTTAGAATAACACATTTAGATGAAATTTTTCCATGAGGCATCTCTAAAGAAATTATCTTTTTCAATGTCTGAACTTGCAGGAAACATTAAAGAAGATCACTGTGTCCATTTTCCTTTCTGTTTCTTTCTAGTTTTGCTATGCCTCTCTCACTATAAGAAGATTGTACTTAAATCTCTTCCCTGTGGAGAAGACACCATGAGTGTATGGCAGCAAAGAGGGCACCACCTGAGGGAAGGCCCTGCTATGAGCAGCTAAAACCCTGCAAATCATTAATTTGCCCATTGGATACCATCATTGTTCTACAGAGCACCTGCTGAGAAGGGAACATTTGAACTAAAGGCAGCAATTTGTTTATTGCTTTGATGACATATTGGCATGCCTTTCAAATAAATGATGTGGAAATAGTTACACAATTCATTTTATTACATGGTATTTTAAGATATGTACGAATAATATTTCCTGAAAAAAGAAACCTTCATGCTGTGAGACTGAAAATGTGTATTTGACAGACTCAATCTTGAAATCAAGGCAGTTGCAAATACAAATGGATGAAATAATCAAATGATGTGGCCAGATAATTTATTATTTTCTTTCTGGTGATCAAATTCACCTGACATAGATGATGATTTTATATTTTGCTACTGTTGGGAATGTGATTCTTAATGTTGAAAATTCAGCTACAGCCAAAGGTTTTTTTTAATCAAATTTCATAAAAGTATTCTAGAAGAAGAGAGAAAATTTAATAATTTAGGATTAGCAGGACATAGTTATTATGGTAAAAATTTTATTCAACGCATGGAACTTTTAGCTATTAAAGATTGTTAAAGCTTTTCGAGTTATTGCTTTACACTATTTGAAATAATTATACAAAAAGATGCATTGGCATAATCTCACTAGGCAAGAATTCAAACAATATTGAAGTACTTAAACTCGAATTAAAAGAGTTTACATTTCAACTCACATGTTCCAAATCTTTCTTCTGTTTTCAGAGGTAACCATTTTTAGCATTTTATGGATGCATTTTAGAATCTTTTCCTACAGATGCACAAAATATTTGATTATAGCTAAAACCTTGGAAGGAGATTGCTACAATGTAAAAGCATAGGTCTGTGTAGGTAAACCGAAGAATGGAAAACAAACAAATCTATTTCTGCAACATGTAGGGGTTACAAAGGTTTGAAAGTGAGATTTGGAGTAGTATTAAACTCTATTTTATATAATCACACATAAGTAGTCCTTCAAGTCTCTCAAGGTCTTTATTGATACCAAGAAGCTGTATAAATGTAGGCAATTCAAGTTAACATTGAACTTCGCTTGGCCAGAAGTTTTCTTTGTCTTCGTTAGGAAATGTTAGCACATTAATAGCCTAATAAATTTTGATTTCTTTTCCTCACTTCCTTTGGTAGCAAATTCTTTTTTAGAAATTGTTATTACACTTTTAACAGGTGTTAATGAGAACTGATTCTGATCCCTTCTTCTGTAAATACTCCAGTAGATTAGATAAGAAGGTCAATAGGGAGAGAAGTTAAATTTTGCTCTGTTTTAAATAGTATCCATTGGAAGATACTAAGAAACAAGTGTTATTTTTGGTTGGGAAAAAAAACATTAATGTATAAATACAAATGGACCCACAAATTTTGAGTTTGAATAATCTGAAAGAAACAGTAAATAATATTTTAAAATGAATTTTCATCATTTGACCTTAAAACATGGATATGATATACTAATCATATATTTGTAATGTTTAGCTTTGTTCTGGTATAAGTTGGTAATATAGTACTGTTATTTCTGCACTTTTCATACAAAGACAAAAATGATAAAGGCATGGAAAAGAAAGCCCAAGAGTAAAGATGAGAAGAATTTAATTTATTCATTCTAGAGAAAAGCATCTTGGAGGACAAAGTAATAATGTTCATCGCACAAGTGGAGACTTCCTAGAGACAGCACTGGCTCTCAGGGGTGTAGTTTCCTCTTACACAATCCCTGCTGGCGAGGAGGGCACTTAGCAAGAGCAGCACTCATTTTATAATTAACTAAGGTCAAGGGATCCACTTTGAAATTCTTGCTTGGAGACTTACAATGAAAATCCTTCACTGTCAGCAGTGTTAAAAGAATAAGAGGAAACACTCTTTCATCTCAATGTGAATAATTCTGGTTATAGACCATGGTTTTATAATTCAACCCAATAAGAAGAGAAAGTACTGTAGTTATTGAAGAAGTTGTACAAAGTGGAACAATTGCTTCCGACTGGATGCCATGATAGTAAAATGGATTTTTTCCCTCAAAGTCCTATCATACCAATCACTTGATACTAATATCACCTTAAATAATGAAAGAACGCAAAATTAATAGTTAATTATGTGAAGAAATTAGTAGAGTAGGTAGTGTACTAATATCTACTGAGAAGCTTCTCAGTGTCTGTTCCATTATGAAGAATTTAAATAAGTTACCCCGTGACAAGATTCGCCAATCAACTAGAGCCACCGGATATGTGCCTTGGACTAGACCTCCCAGCATCACATACCAGGATTAAAGCTAAGAGGCATCTCCCTCAGAGTCTGTTGAGATCATTAGGCTAATTCACTGAGTTTTTGAAGTTCTCTGCTGAACACATGAAAACATCATGTGTTAAAGAACAGCAAAGTACCTTGTAGTTATTTCCACAAATAGAGCAAATTGATCTAGAAAGTGGACTAGAACAAATTCACTCCACAAAGTCTTTCAGATGGTTCAAAATAAATGGAGCTTGCTATTACTCACAGAACTATGTTGGAAGACATTGTAGTATATTTTCCACTTTCACAATTTGTAACACAAAGAATTTATCCCACAATAGCCTGTCACTGTCACTGTTTCATCATTAGAATGGTAAGTATTATAATAATGGCCAATTAGGCCTTTCTTATGCCATCAGGAATGTAGGGTTGGAAGGGCAGAGCTGTTCCCTCTTCTACCACTCTTCTCCTTTCTTCAATCATGTGTTTGAAAGACTCGTGGAAGAAAATAGGAGGGAGGTTAGGGGGAGGAAATAGGATCAAGATGTGACATGTGTATGTACCAATTCTCATGATTAATGAATTTTTTATGTACCACAAAAAAATACTAACAAATACTAAAAGAGAAAGTAAAGTTGAGAAATTTTAACCCAAAACATGAAATTTTGGACATCTTGGAAACAAGCCCACCTTTTCTATTCTTAAGATTTCTGTTGGTTAATATTTTAATGAAAATAATGTATTTTTTATAATCAACCATTTCTATTCATAAATATCACAAACTTTTAACACTTTTGCCCTGCTGGAACAGATGGTAAGCCAACTGTCAACAGGATTTTTTTTTTTAATTACATAAGAGGAGTCAGGAAGAAGAATAAAGGATTATTTTTTCTCCTTTAGATGTCTTCATTATATTTCCAAACAAATTCCTTTAATGTTAGAAAAGATTCTCAGAACTGAAAAAGAGAAATATATACTATTTGGCATAGTTGAAGTTGAACATATAATCATTTGAAGAGTCTAATTTAACTAATTAGTGATTTTTGCAGCTGTCTACTTTTCCCTTCATCTAGTCAAATACTAACTTTTAAATTTTTTTTTAATCCCACAGAGGGCTAAGCTGAGCAATAAATTTTTAAAAGAAGATTTCTCATAATTTTCTCTGGCCAGTAAGACCTGGCTCAATTTTCTGCTGCTGTATTGGCCTATGAATACCTGCAACAAAATTTTCATTTTCAAGTAACTTCCAATGATTCAGGTACCCTAAAATTTGATAACCTTTGTGATGTTAGTCTTTCAGGTCACTACTATTCAAACTACTACTATTCACTACTATTCAAAAGTTAAAAATAAAATTTCTCAGGACTATATTGGAGACAAAAGATCATGTAGGGGGAGCACTAGAGTTTTTGGCTGCAATGAGACTGTCCAATTTCAATGAAATTTACACATGAAATATATAAACTGAATTGTACTCTGTTTAAAAAGTTACTACTGCTGTTGATTTCTCTTTTAATTTCCCATAGAGCATATGTAATATATAATGGCTTTCATTTGATGAGGGAAAGAGGAGAAGTATTTGGGAAGATTGCATATTTTGGGAAAAGGAGAAAAAGAAAATGTAATTATCTTGTGCTTACTGGTGTTGGAGTGAGAAATAAAAATAGGGATTGCCTGAGATGGAAAGTGTATCTCAAAGACTCAGTAGTAAATTGCCTAAGACTGCTTTTCAGCTATCTCACATCCAAGAATTTGTTCCCCAGAAAAGACGAGTATGTACAAGCCTTGAAAGTGTTTGTGCTACATTCTATTACTTTGAGATCATAATATCAAGTGAAATAAATCAGACATACAAGTTTAAATATCACATAATTTCTCTTATATGAGAAACCCAAATTATAAATAATTTTAAAATAAGATAGATAACAGGAAACAGACATGGATCTTTTGCAAATGAGAAGGAGGAGGGGAGAAGGGGAATAAAAAGAATTAAGATATGTTAAGAATGTGTACCTAACCACTAAGGTGAATTCAAACATTATGTTCTGCAAAAATGTACTGATAAAAAATTTTTTAAAGGGCCAAGGTAACAGGATGAGTTCAGGTATAGGGGCAGAAGAAATGCATTTTTAAATAAAGCCTTTATAATAAAATCTAACTTTCCTAATTAAAGTTCAATTTTTTTTTAAGCTATTGCAAGTTACAGATGAGAGAGAGCAAAGTGTGTTAGAACTATGAGGGAGAGTTTTGTCACTGGCCTTAGAGGAGGGCCTGAGTAAGGGTAGACAGGTAACATTAAAGGAAAATGAGATAGAGGCTTAAGTACTCCTTCTTCTTGTTATGCTAGAGAATTCTTCCATGGAGTGAATAGCTGTTAGGGAGGAGAAGCTAGCTCTAGTAGTATTCAGCAGAGAGTGTGTCCTTCCAAGAAAGGCAGTGACTTAGCCCCTAGAAATTGCAGAATTCTTATAACCATGAGAGTGTTTATTGATCTTTCTCCACTAGTTTTTAAACTTTGTTCTGAAAACCTACATTAGATTACTCATCAAGGAAAAATTTATTAGACCAATAAAACAAACATATATAAAAAAAGACTGTAATCATGATTATTGCAATAGGGGAGAGAGATTTTACTCAAAAAATGGGAAAATTTTTAAGCATTAAAGTGAGCAATTGAGATATTATTTGAGGACACTGAGGGTGGGGCTGGTCAATGCTCTTAGGCCTTCTGTTTGCTAATTGATTCTTATCAAATTAGCCTCTCACCTCCCACAAAGACTGGGAAATAAGAATCCTTGTCTTTCCTGATAATTGCATTTGAAAAAGGTGGCCCCCTGGTTACCACCTGAATACCCCCTGGTATTCCTGGGTTGTAAAGGTGGCAGAATATTGAGAAAATATTTACCCCTCAATGGATAGAAAAACAGTTTGCAACTTCAAGTTTTCTGAAGTAAATTCTCTAAGAAAAAAGGGAGACCAGGGGCATAGAATCAGGAAGCAACATGTCAAAGTTTGGTCAAAATGAAAGGAATATTAAAGCCACCAGACTGAAATAGCCAGAGAAAATGTTTTCTTCCCTAGCCCCATAACCTTTAAACTTGTTTTAATATGGTGAAATTATTCTTTTATATATCAGTTTTTCCAACTAGTCTAGAACTTTTATCCTGATCACCACCACAATATCACATAGTGAATTTAAATTTCTTGAAAGCATACTAAAAAGAAAAAAATTGTATACTGAAAGATTATGGGTCCTTTGAATATATTAAGTTATCAGGTAAAATGAAAGTTACTTTTTTTGCCTTTCACCCAGAGGATCAGCAAATGAAGAGACAATAGCCAAGGACTCCATTGTGATTCTGCCGTTTCAATTCCAGTTACACTCAGTTGAAACTATTCAGTTATAGACAGGAATGGCCAGCCAGAACTAGAATTGACAGGGTCCTGTGTTAAATTTTATGACTTTTTTCTCATCAAGCATAAATGTGCAACTTGACTTCATAAACTTTCAGAAAGATGAAACCACAATGGTATCTTGGGACACAAAAACAAGTCAGAAATACCATCTGGAATCTTTCTTGTAAAGGCTTAACTTACAGAAAGAGTAAATAAGAAAAGTTTGTTTAATCTTTATAGAATAAAATATAACTGATATTTATCAGTTCAGTGTCTAATTTACCTACTTGACAGAATAGCACATGCAATAGGTACAGGGTTGAGGTAGGTAAGTGGGTAGGTAAGCAGGGAAAGATGTAGCCTTTTAAAAATAGTTTTATCAGAGTTCTTGAATTTGTAATGTGAAAACTTTTTCATTACAAGGATTTTAAAACTATTTTTAATTTAAAAAGTGTTTATGTATATAATATACCATGCATATACCACTCACCTACACACATGCGTATATATATATATATATATATATGTATCTATCACACACATTATGAAATGGCTAAAATAATTAACATTGGTAACACCTCACCTTTTTGTGATGAGGGAACTAAAATTTTACTCTTTTAGCAATTTTCAAATATAAGTATGATATATTTTTATTAAGTATAATCACCATGATATAAAATAAATATCTTGAATTTATTTTTCCTGAATAACTGAAATTCTATTTCCTTTGGGTAGCATTTTCTCTATTTCCCCAGTCCCTAGCCTCTGGTAACTACCATTTTATTCCTTTCTTCTATTGGTTTTTTGCAAGATTCCACATATATATGAGACCATTGAATGGACTTTATAAAACAAAATAAATAAAATATTTAAGGCCTGAATCAAATAAAATCTTAAATATGATTATGGTTGAACTTTAATTTTCCAATTACAGAATTTGTTCGAAATGGATTTTCAAATTTTAATCATGATATTTGATAAGAAATTCAAATTAACATAAATGACTTATACTTCCCAAATCATATTTTCCTTAGCATCTCTTATTTCCTTTTTATAAAATACCATTTTAAATGAGATCATTCAGCATCCTATTCAATGATAGATATAGTTATTTTCTGTACAAAAGTTTGAATTAATTTATCTGTTGATTCCAGCATAATGAGAACCTTAATTCAATTTTCCTACAATATGCTATCCTAAAGCACCTTAGGTTTTCCACTGGTCATCAGTGCTTCACTTGGATGGGCTGTGACACATTTATATAAACACTTAGTGATTAAAGTCATATATTGAAAACCGGAAACTATAAGAAAACACAGGAACATATGACCTTGTGATTTTCCTCCATGCTGATGTTTATCATACATCATTTCCACTTATGTCCAATAATATATAGGTTCAGCTTTTATTATGAATTCTCAACCATTGTAATTGTATAAGAGCATTCATACTATCCTGCTCTGATACTTAAAATAATATGTGTGAACCTCGGGAGGATAGTAATAACATGCTGATACAGGTTCAACGCTTTGATACTTTCAGAGGGAGTGTCAAAAAGTGCAACCCATTTCCAAAATATGTAAGTAGTCATGCCCTTGAAATGCCAGTGAACTGAGAATGAATGAGTTGTTTCACTCACCAGGGATATTTGGTGATTATATTGTGAAATGCTTTATTCTAACTTAAAAGATGAGCTTTAAAATAAAGAATAGTTTTTTTCCTAATAAACTGGTGGTGTGAATTTCAGTAGGATTTGTTAAAAGCCTGAAATCAAACCTGCAGAGTCTAAGTAGATTAAAGGTCACATCTATTGAAAGCAACATGAAATATACTTACTTACTTTTATTTTTATAATGAACATCTATCTCACTCCAGATACACCTTTGTTTCTATTCTGGTTGGAAATTAAAAAATGGAACAAGATTTGGAGAGTTAGAAATTAAATTAAATATGTGGATAGGAAGAAAAAAAAAGTGAATAAAGGTAACACCCTATTCCACATTTGTATATATCTTAACGCCATTCAAAACACTATTAAACATTTTAGAATGGAAATTGGCATATTTTAAATCCACTCAAAATTGGAGATGTCACCAAAAGAGGATAATAATGCCATCAAAACAAAAGGAACAAGGACGAGGGATTTAGCTCAGGGGTGTAGATGCCTGCCTCGCAAGCACAAGGTCCCAAGTTTGATCTGGTACCAAAAAACAACAACAAAAAACCAAAACAAAAGGAACAGATTTCTCTTTTTCTAGCTGCTACTTAGGTGTTCTATATAATGTTTTATTTGCTATATAACCTTAAAAGTAACCACACACATACACACACACACAAACACACACACACTTTGGTCTCCTGGTATTGTGAACTGTCTTGCTGTTTTTTCATATCGTCTCACTATTGCTCTTGTCTTATGTGAAGACACCATATGTGACCCTGTGAGATGGCAGTGGGAAGAACGGTGAGGTCACCATGAGAACTTTCCTTAGATTTGCATCCTATGTGGGGTTTATAGGTGTCATCTTTTACGGTGTTGTTTCAGTGCTTCCTCAATAAACTGAATTTGCTTTTATAGTACATGATGGACTGCACTGGAAACAGTAGCTTACGAAAACATTTCAGCTCGTATCTTTCTTCATCTGACTCTACAGACTATGGTAGCATTTTATTTTACTTTTGTCTTCAGCTGAAAGGGACTTTTTTTTTTTTTTTGAGATGGAAGAGACATTTTAAAAAATTCTATCACGGGATAGAAAAAAATGACACACACACACAACACATACACAGACATCTCTTGCATATCTGTGGAGGATTTTCAAAGCTATAGACTACAATGGCCACACTGCATTATAAAGCTCCATGTTGGCAGCAGCATTGCTATAGTTTGTATGTTGAATGTTCTCTGAAGGTCCATTTGTTAAAAGCTTGGTTGCCAGGGTTGTGTCATTGCGAGGTGGTGGAGCTTTTAGGTGGTGTTCTGTTTTTTCTTTGTGTTTTGATTTGTTATTGTTTTTTGTTCTTTGTACCAGAAATCAAACTCAGGATCACTGACCTACAACTCCAGCCTTGGTGGAATTTTTAGGAAGTGGGATCTTGTAAGAGGTCCTTGGGTCGTTGACCTCGAAGGAAACTATGGAGCCCCATTTCTCAGTCTTTCTCTATTCTCCTGGCTCATAATTTAAGTGTTTGCTATGCTGCATGCTCCCATCATGATCTGCTACCATCCAGAGAGGCTCAAGGGAAAGGAGCCACTGGGTCTTGGATTGGAACCCCTAGAATTATGAGCTAAATAAGTCATTTCTCTATAAATTAGTTGTCTCCCTTATTTCATTGTAACCGTATGAAGCTGAGTAATACAATTGCATGATGTTAAGAATTCTTATAAAAATGGAGTTAGGATATTAAATTTTAAAATACTCACAGCCAGAACATAACATGGAGAAAAGATTGGCTAACTTTAAATAGTCCCTGATTAACATCAAAAATAATAGTCCCATATTTTCAAAAGTCACATAGAAGCATAGGAAGTTTATAATAACTAGTAATGATGATAGAATTTTATAGATCTGTCATTGTACTAAGCATTGTATATGAATAAAGTGACTTAATAGTAATAATCACAATAAGAGTAAAATTCATTTTAATCTCCAACACATACATGAGAAAACTTATCCACAGTAATGATCATAAGTAATAAAAGCTAAAGCAGAGTCTGTATAGATGACAAGCTGCAGTAACAACAGAATACAGCAAATGTTCAAGATTATAATTTTTAAGAGGCCTATCTCTAAGCCAAACTCTAAATGTTTTAACATGGACCTCAGTCTTTCCCAAATCCCATCAGCCAATCTGTTCAAACTGAAGGTCAGAGCTGAGTGCAAATCCTCAGAATAAAGGGCCTGGGAAAATACCAGGTTTTTCTTTCTTTTCCTTTCTTTAAAAACTTTTTACCTCTTCTAATGAACATAGAATATTTAATGGTAGTGGTGATGAGAATATTATTTTAGATTTTCCCTGATCTACCCTCATTATCAAAACCATTCCCTTGACCCCATTAGATTTATTAGATTTTGTGAAAGGCATCTGTCACTCATGGAGTAGTCTAAAAATCATGGCATAATTCAAGTTTCTCTTAAGTTAGGCAAGTTATTTGTGACTGTAGAACAATTTCAATGATAAAAATGACTTTACCTACCACATTGGAGATTGGGGACTAATGCTGGGTAACCTTTTATTTTTTATAGTGCTTTCTGTGTTTTCAACTTCTCACCGATCTGATCTCCCTTTACGGAGGCCACTGCACTACCATCCTGCTCTGTAATTCTCTAATCTCCTTCAAAGATGCTGAGCCATCTGCTTAGGAAGGAGCCTGAATAATAAGACGCAAACATCTCTAATATAATTTTAGTGTCCTTTTGTGCCACTGCCCATCAGTTGGCTGGGGTCTTACTCTGTCAATAGCTATAAAAAGAAAAGAGCAGACAGTTAAAATTTCCTCTCCTTGTTCATCCACTAATGCTTAAAGAGGTAATAAAATGGACATTTATTCTCAAGTAGAATTCAATGGAAATGTTATGATGTTTTTGGTGACTTCTGAAGGGTAATGGAAAACAAGTGCCACCTGTTTATGATGTGCCGTCAGGGAGATGACACTTCTCAGATGAATTCCACCTGAAACGTCACATCTTTTATTTGATGATTTGTTGTTGTTTGGAAAGGCAGATAATTCCTAAGTATTTAAAAAAAATAGCTCACACAATTCATTTGTTTCATCTGTCTCCACAGTTAAGGCATGACATCTTATTTTGTTTGGGCTACAGATTAATATAGTTTATGAAAAAGGCTCAAAGGAAGGGTTTTGTTGCAATGTAGCTGGGCCAGTGGTATCAAGGAGGAAGTTTGACACCTATTGTTTTTCTCCTTGCTAATGGATATTTTATTAGGTTATTTGTAGATTTCTTTTATGGTTTTAGTTTATTTCACTTCTAAACCTTTGTTAGAGAATAGGAGGAGAGTTGTAACTAGCATTAAATTATACTTACTATGTGTCAAACACTGTGCTGGGGAAACAAGTATATATTACCTTTTTATTGTTTGTAATCCCCATAGAAATCATATTGCCAGTTGCATTATAATAATATGTTACATATTGAAGATGTTGGATTCTTATGTGTTTCCACATTTTGAGTGGATAATAAGAAATTGACAGAAGGCATTTATCTGTTCCTATTAAATTTTATTTTGAGAAGGAGCCTCACTGAATTGCCCCAGTTGGCCTTCTACCATGGCTTCCTGAACAGCTCAGATGATAGCCATGTACCATCATACCTGGCCCCGTCTTACATTTTTGTGATCCATATAAGGCAATAGCTGTACACTGGAATGGTTTCTATCATTTTCTCATCTGAAAGTGAGTGGGCTTCTAACTAATTCAACCTAATTTAGAAATTTAAAGCTTAAACAGAATGATGTAAGTAACTTGTAAATGATAAAGCAGGGAAATAGATCCTGTTTCCATATTATTTATAATTATTCCCTCTAGGAGTACAGCACTGTTTTGTGTTTTCTCAATTGTTCTTAGTTTTATAGGACCATAAATAAGGTTTCTAGTTTTCATGTTCTTAGTTTGCTCTATTCTTATTTTTGTTCCTTCCTTCTCTCTTTTCCTCCTGTCTGTACCAGTTTCCCAAAGTTTGCATGATCTACCTGTGTCCTCTAACCTTACTTCTAACCTTTCTCTCTCCTTCTATTTCTCTATCCACCTCCCCAGCTCCTTCTAAGTCTTCTCCCCATAGGGAAAATTCACTATATTGAAAGGCCTATTATATACACAAATATATATGTGTATATAGATTTATCAGCTGTGGGTACAAATTCCCAATGATGAAAGGGATGAGTCAACAAAGACAAATCAATAAATGTAATACACTGTATTAACAGAGTCAAGGACAAAAACCATCTCAATAGATGCAGAAAAAGGATTCAACAAAATCCCGCACCCATTCATGATAAAAAAAAAAAAAGTCCTACAGAAAATTGGAATAGATAGTTTTTATCTCAACTTGATAAAAGTCATCTATGAAAAACCAATAATCAACATCATACTAAATGGTCAAAACCTGAAATCCTTCACGCTAAAATCAGGAACAAGACAAGGATGTCCACTATCACTACTCTTGTTCAATATTGTTCTGGAAACATTAGCCATAGGGATTAGACAAGAGAAAGAAATGAAAGGAATAAAGATACAAAAGGAAAAAGTTAAATTATCATTATTTGCAGATGACATGATACTCTATATACAAGACCCCCACAACTCCACCAAAAAGTCTTCTAGACTTAACAACTGAATTCAGTAAAGTAACTGTACACAAGGTCAACATTCAAAAACTCAATAGCCTTTCTGTATATGAACAACCAATTCATTGAGAGATGAATGGGATCATAATGTATGCCTAAACTGTACTAATAAATTTAATGAATAAAAAATTCTCTGGTTCAGAAAATTATTATACAAGAGTATTCAGATACACTTACACACTTTTGGTATATACAAAGATTACACAAATTGGACAATCAATCACTGATAACTATGTGTGAGATACTTTCTTGGATATCAGTGAGAATACTGAGTGAACCTTCCAACAGACAAAGCATGTAAGGCTTTCCATAGGGAAAGCTGTTTGGCTGCCATATGTGTCCCTTGTCCTCAACATCATTGATATTAACTCAAGCACAGGCTAGTTGCTTCATAAGCACCCTCTGTATCTCTGTATTTCCTTCCATCATATTCATCTGTCTTCTCCATTTTCCTGCCACAGCACAATTTTAACACTTTCCTGGGAGCGCTTCCTCATCTCTCCTCTTGTACTCAGCCAGTCCCTGGTTTACCATTGAACTCCTTTTCCTTGAGATTTTTCTTTTCCATATATAAAACAACAGTAGCAAGAAAATGGAAACATAAGAACAATCATAACAATTTTCTTGATGTAGCCTGGGCTTTCACAATTTTACACTCTGAAGTGCTCTTGGTGCTTACTTTGAAAGTCTAATGTTGAATATTGATTCTTTTTTAAAAAAATTTGTATTGATTCTTTTTCTTAGTCTTTTTCGTGTTACAAGGATTATTTTGATACTCAAGAAGTATGTGAAAGGAAAAGTGACAGATAAGAGCTTTAAAAATGACTTAATACAGTCCAATAATATTTTCATTACTACTCATAATGACAAAAATTAATGGTAAAAATTATCTGTGTTTTTATAAACTTTATCATCCATGTACAATCAGTTTAAACCACACACAGTATCAGATATAACTATACACTGTGATTCTTATATATTCTCCAAAGTTTTTGGCACTGATGTCTTATCCACCCCCTTCTCTTTCTCCTTAGTTTTATATTCGAACTTGAATAAACTATCTAGAAAACTACTAAGACCAGAGTTTATACTTAATCTTCTATAAAATAAAGATTCTGCTTACTAGTCTCTAAAACTGACTCATTAACTTCTTGCTAGAATTAAAAGAAAATGGGGTTTGAATGATAACTTCTGTGGGCAGTAATTCTAAAAATATTTATTATGTACAAATGATATGCCAGGTGCTAGGTGGGGCATTAGGATATAATGGTAACTAGATCTGGAGCTTGCACTTTGAACTTTGTACTCTGAAATGTCACAGGAGGCCCCTTTATAAACTTGGAACTTTGTTGTAGTGTTATATACATTGAGCTAGGGCAAAAATATGAAAAGAGATTGTCAAATGTTATCATTTATTTCAAATTGTAGAAAATCTTTTACAATTTTGGGTAAAGTACTAATTAGACAAATCTACAGTGGGACCAAAGCAACATTATGATGGATTAGTACCATAAACAAGGTTGCTTATTGCCCAATTCCATATGAAGGCTATAATATCTAGGCACTTAGGAGTTTGAACTTACTAACATAATGTGGATTCAATTTTCTCTACAAACACTGCCAAGATCTGAATTTAAACTTCAGTACTTCAGCCAGAAATTTACAGCTACACACCAAAGGACAATCTACAGCAATTTAGAATCTGGGAAGAGTAATTTAAATAATGAATGGATTTCTGCCAATATAAGCAAACAGTGATTACTACCTTAGGCCCCCTCATTATTTAGCATATCCAATAAGTTGGACTTGGTGTTTTAACCACAGAATAAACTTTAAAAACAAAACAAAACAAATTGTTCTATGTAAGATACAGCAAAAAATAATATTATTTGTACATTGTTAAGGCTTACAGGAATTTTGGTTTCAGTTTGCATTTCTTTTTTTTAAATTAGAATTTATTTGACATGATGGGATAAAATAAGAGGTCTTTAATTATAAATTATTTTAGAATGAATAAGTGGTTTTCAATAATAAGTCATTTTTCTCCCACATCTGAATATGGTGATATATTGTAGAAAAGAATCATATCCTTTTTTGCTTAAGCATGTGTTAAACAATGTAAAAGATGGTGATATGCAAAAGTTAATGGAATAGGGCTACTGGTTAGAACTTCAACATGCAAAAACATTTTAAGTCCTCTCTCTTAAAACAAAAACAAAGCCAATACTGGCAAACATATTTTCTTGAATTCATCAGAGAACTGATATTACAGAATAAAAATCCAATCCCTCAATCTAGAGAGACAACCAATCCATGGAGATACACTTCACAAAAACTGCTTAGCAGAAAAAGAAGCTGCTGATATTCATAAGATGGTTGGAGCACTTAAATGATTACTTACTGAAATCTGAGATTGTCTTAAAAGTGGGATCTGTTTAGGCAAAGAAAGGAAGAGGTATTTGTGGTGGGAAGAATAGGCAACTTTAAATGGGTTTGACCTGTCTATTTAAATTAAAGGCAAGGGGGAGAGTTAGTTTCCAGGAGGAAGGAATTCCTTTGAGGATGCATCTGTCAATTCCTCTAAACTTTATCTATTCAAAGAAATCTAAATAAAAATTTCAGAAAGAGTTTTTATAGATATAAAGAAGACTAGAATTTATATGGTGAGACAAAGCACTTAATTAATATTATTCAAAAAAAAAGAACAAAGTTAAGAATCTCACATTATCTGACTTCAAAATTTATTGTAGAGCCATTATAATCAAAACAGAATTACAGTGGCAAAATAACTGACATATGATCATTGGAACAGAATAGAGAGCCCAGAAACAGACTCATGAATACTGTCAACTAATTGCTGGTATAGGCACAAAGATAGCTGATTGGAAAAAGGATGATTTTTTTTTTCCACAATTGGAACTGACCTATGTATGCAAAACAATGAATGTAGTGAGAGATCTCAGGACATAACAAAAAGTGGACTAAAAATGTATTTCCCCCAACACACCCCCAATGGAGTGGGACAACCTGCTTGAACATCCTCCCTGGCCGTCTAGAAAAGTCTTCCTTCCTGGTCAAACTGCCATTTCTCCACTCCAACATGGAGTCAGCATGGTGCTCATCTCCCATTCTGGCCACTTCAGATGATACCATTGCTGTTTTGAAGAAGGGAAGGAACATCCCAGAGTGGCTAAGATCAGCAAGGGAGGGATCTGGGGCCCTTATTTCATATTCAACTTTCACAGCAAGCTTTTAGCCCTGCTCCTCACTGAGACAGGCTTTCAGGAGCTACATATGCAGAGCTCTCCAGTTCCTTCCCGGGTTTTAGTCTAGTAGGGGTCCCCACTGTGAACCGACACCGTATGCTCCAGCCCAGGGCCTCTAAATGACTTTGGTGTTCTGTTAAAAAAAAAAATGGATCAGAGACCCAGATGCAAAATGTAAAACTACAAAGCTTTCAGAAGTAACACAACAAAAACATGCTTTATGAAAGAAAGAAGTGAGTTGAATTTTAAATTTAAGCTGTAAACTCTAAATTTCTAAAAAATTGTTTTAAAAAATTGCTTTACCAAAGAAATTGTTAAACAATAAAAACACAAGCTTCAAACAAGGAGAAAGTACAGTATTTGCAAAATACATGGCTAATAAAAGACTTTTATCTAGTGTATACAAAGAAAGTTCAATATTCAGCTATGAAAAGCAAGCTAACCTATTAATAAATGAACTAAGGTGTGAATAGATATCTCAGCAAAATGATACACAGATAACAAATAATCATATGAAAAGATGTTCAACATAATTTGCTATTATGGATATGCAAACTAAAACAGCAATGAACTACAAGTATTTTAATGTTAAAATCCTAATGCTGGCTAGGATGCAGAGCAACCAGAACTCTCATTCAATGTTTGTGGAAATAACAAACTTATACTTTGAAAGACATTTTGACAATTTCTTACAAAGATAAACAAAAAATTGCCACGTGGTTAGGCATTTTCATTACTAGTTTTTTATTCATATGACTAGAAAACATGGTCACACAAAAGGCAGCATGCAAATACTTGTAGCATCTTTGTTCATACTTGCAAAAACATGGAAGTAATAACAATGACCTTGAATAGGTCAATAAAACCGAATTTACAAACAAACTGTGAAGCAATGTAATATTAGTCAATGATAAAAAGGAAAGGGCTTTCTATCACACAACTTGTGGATGAATCTTAAAGTCTGTTGCTCATTGAAAGAATCTAATCTCAAAACAGTATTTACTGTATGATTTCATTAAAATACATGCTGGAAATAGGGATCTTGTGAGGTATGTTTTGTCCCCTTGTCCTCCATGCTCTACTGCCTCTCAAGAGGTTAATCCCTTTGCTCCACCTCATGCTCCCAGCCATGAAGTTCTGTTTCAACACAGGCCCTGAAACAATAGAAGCAAGTGACCATGAACTGAAGCAACTAAAACTGTGAGCCAAAATAAATCTTCCCCTTCAAATTGTTTAGATCAGGTGTTTTGTCACAGGGATGAAAAACTGACTAACTAAAGCATGTAGGCATGCCTGATCCACTACCTTATCTTTTGTGAATAATTCCACACTAAGTATAGATATGGAGGTATCTCTTTGGTATGCGAATTTCTTTTCCTTTGGACATATATCCAGAAGTACAAGAGCTGGATTACATGGCAGATTGATTTTCAGTAGTTTGAAGAACTTCCATACTGTTTTCCAGGTGACTGTACTAATTTGCATTACAACCACAGTATATAAGAGGTTCTTTGTCTCCACATTGTCTCCAGCATTTGTTAGTTTCTATATCTCTGATAATACACACCCTAACTAGGATGAAATGATATCTCAATGTAATTTTGATTCATATTTCTTTAATGGGTAACAACACTGAACATTTTAAAATATATTTATTGGCTATTTTTATTTTTAAAGAAGTATCTAGTCACATAATTTGCTTATTCGTAAAGTTAAATTACATTTTTGTTAAGTTTTTTGAGCTATTAAGCCTCTGTCAGATAAATAGTTGGCAAATATTTTCTCACATTGTTATCTTCTACCTTTTGATCATTTAGTTTGCTGTGCAAAATCTTTTTAGTTTAAAGTAATCCAAGTTATCAATTTTTTGCTTTGTTGCCTTGTGCTGTGGGGGTCTTATCCTAAAAATCAATGCTCATATCAATATCTTGAAGTATTTCCCCTATATTTTCTTTTTCAGGGTTTTATGCCTTATATGTAGGTCTTGGTCCATTTTCTTTATTTTTGTGAAGGATGAGAAGGGCTAAGTTTCAGTCTTCTTCTACATATTCAGTTTGTCAGCACCATTTATTGAAGAGGCTGTTCTTTCTGCAATGTACATTTTTGGTGCCTTTGTCAAGAATCAGTTGGCTGTAGAAGTACAAGTTTATTTGTGCCACTTCATTGTGTCCCATTGGTCTATGTGTCTGATTTTATGCTAATGCCATGCTATTTTGGTTACTGTGGTTCTGTAGTTTGTCTTGAAATAAGGTAATGTGATGCCTAGCTTTGTTCTTTTATTCAAGATTGTTTTTTTATTCAGGGTCATTTGTGCTTTGAAGCGAATTTTACAATTTTTTTTCTTTTTTGATCAAGATTGCATTGAATATATAGATCATTTGATTAATACTTCTTTTTGGGGGGGACCGGAGTTTAAACTCAGGACCTTGCACTTGCGAGTCAGGGGGCAGAACCACTGAGCTAAATCCCCAGCCCTGATTAATACATCTTAAGACACTTAAGATCATAAAGAAAATCTGAGAAATTGTCAATGTGGAGAAATCTAAAGAGATAGGAAAGTTGTATGTAATGGTGCCTTGAAAAAGATCCTTCCACATGAAATATGACATTAGTTCAAAACCAGAGAAATCACAAAAAATTATGGATAATTATAAGTATAAATATTGGTTCATTAATGTCACAAATACATTTCAACATTATTAAGTATACAGGAAACTGTGTGTAAGTATTTGGGGCATTCATTCAACTTTTCTACATATCTAAGATTAATCTGAAATGAAAGTTTAATACAAGTTTTAAAAAATTAATATGATGATATACAAAGGAATAACTTATGTCAGCTACTACCCCTAATCTTCAAATCATGCTAAGTCTTGAGTAGATAAAGAACCTATTGTTATAAAACTCATATTCAAGTCAGAGCTATGGTTTGATGTCCGTGGAAAAGGTTGAACTCTGACACATGTCCATAATGAGGTAAAATGCATTGTCCTTGCTCTTGGCAGCCTTAGTACTTCACATAAATGACTACAAAGGCCTCCCACTCTATATCTTATGTTCACAGATAAAGAATAGAAAGACAAAATCTCATTCACACAATTAGCTACCTCTTTTCTAGGACACTGCTGCTTCTTGTGAGGTCAGAGGGATCCAGACCCTCCTAGAAACTGTCATCACTGATTGTCTCCTACTTCTTTACTGTGCTTCCTTTGGTCATTGCTTCAGTAAACCCTCAAAATCACTGCAATGCAAGTGTAAAAAAAACTAAACACATGTAATTATTTTCAATTTTTGTCAAGATTCCCTTAGAAACGACTCTAAAATGTAGAAGAAATGTTGAGGCCAATACCAAATTTCGTAAATTCACACACTTTAACAACATGACTCTTGTTGCAAGTGTAAGCACTGTTACATTTAAAAAGTACATTCAGGGCCAAGGATTTAGTTCAGTGGTTCTGCCTCTCAAGGGCAAGGTCGTGAGTTCAATCCCTGGTACCAAAAAAATAAAATATAATAAAGAGTTCATTCATCTGCAAATTTCTACAAAAAGCTTCATAAAAAATAAATGGTTGAAAGAAAAACATCTTCTAGTCTTACCTGTCATAAAAATTGACATAGTTGTTACTAGTTGGAACCATGATGTTTGTTATGAAAAACTACAGAAGAGTCTTTGAGTTTGGTCTTAAGTTGTAATTACAGGGAATTGTAGGGAATGTTCCCAAGTGAACAGTTTTAGAATTTTTCATAGATAAATGCTTTTTTTTCTTTATGAAGATCTGGTAGTATCAAACTAAAATGTTCTCCAGGGATGAAAAAAAAACACAAACAAAATTTCCAGCAACTGTTCTTAGGGTGGAGTCATAGTCCAGGAAATGGATCACAGGAGTCAGCCACTATCTACCATTTCCTTGTGATTTTTCACAAGAAATATCTTATTTATATTAATGTCATGGCTCTGGAAACTTGGGAATAGCAATATATTAATTCATGATATAATTATATTCAAACTTTCTTTATCTTCCTATTTCTCAAAGATTAAGATTGAAAGCAACCAGAAGTATCAAAACATCATCCATTCAGTGCACTTAAAAGTGGCTTGTAATTGAATATTCCATATTATTTTTAAATTGTTTTATACATATATCTGGATTAATTATCACAAATTATTTGGTGAATTAATCTATACTGTAATTTTCATATTATGGATGAGTACATTTAAGTTAAAAGAAATTAAATGTGACACTGGCTCTTATTTCTCATTGAAAAACAAATTGCTGGCCTACTACTAGACACAATAACTTTTACCTGATTTCTTACCAAGTGCTAAACATTGAGCCCCTCAGGCAATCCTGAAACAACTGAAAAAAGTGAATTCCTGATCAGGTTACTAGAAAGCAAACAATGTTTAATGTTATGATGATGCACTTTATTTTCCCTTAAATCTTTACAAGTGGGCATTCAGTACAAAATGACAATCTAGTATTTGAATAAGTAGAATTTTTTAACTACCCTCTTCACCTAAGAAAATACCATTAAGAGAATGCTTATCACATTACTGAAAATATCTTTTGACAAAAGCTCTAGGAATTGTTATTAATGATCAATTCTTGGATGAATAATTCATGCAAATTATACTATTGAAGTTAGGAATACATTTCTAAGCTTTGTACATGTGTTTTGGGGGTATAAAATTTCATGACCTAAGAAACAGCTTTAATATCTTCTTGGCAAAAGCCTAGTGAATAAATCACAAGTGCATATGCTCAGTTCAATTTTGTTTTAGTATTTTGTTTTTAGTACTGAAACTTCAAGAAATATAATCATGGAATTGCTTCTCTGGACCTCAGCAGTTGAACAGGATATAAATAAAATGTAGCATGAAAGCACCATCAACGAAGCCAAGCAAATCTTGTTTTGAATGTTCCTGTGTCATTTCACACTGCATAAAATAAGGACAGCAGCATCCTGTATCCTTTTACAAATCACTGACTCCATGTCTCTAAAATTCCCTAATGGCTGAAGTTAAAAATACAGCAAGTTTAAAAATCATCACTGCATTTATTATTTAGCAAATGACTAATGACTACATTTCTTTTTTGTTATAGTAATTTTTATATCTAAAATGGATTTGTAACTGAAACTCTTACTTTAAGGCTAAAATTTTAATGTAAAACAACATTTTTATGACCCTAAGATATATTTCTGATCCTTAATTTAATGTCAATTAATTGTATAACACTGGCCAAATTACCCTTTAGATGTTAACTTTATGCATGAAGATGTTTAAGATCCATTTCAATGAAAAGATTTGGAATACATTTATGAAAAAGACCTCTGTCATTTGTTAACTTGGCGGAAACATCACATAAAGTTATAGTTTGCAATGTTATTTTCATGTGAAAACCACATGGATTATATCATATAATACATATGAGTTAAAAGTTATAAGTTAAGGTTTCAGATAAATCTATTACTTGCAAATGACCACTTATGACTAAACCATATTCATTTTGCCAGTGCTACTGACACTATAACTATTGGCTTATACAATGCATGATGGTAGGAAAATGCTCAAGAACTCTGAATGACTGTGGCTAATACTGTTCCACTTTAGGCTCACAAAAATGATGTCTATGGAAAGATCATATTTCAATCTTCCTAAAGTGCCTCAGCAAATGCTGAAGTGGTTTCTGTGGTGAAAGAGGGAAAGGCAGTCTGTTTCCTCAGCTTCTCACCAAGGGGCCTGGTGAGAATGAGCAATGACTTTGGTGTCTTGCCACTCTCTGCATTCATTCTCATTGCTTACCTGAAATGTCTTTGTTAAATGTTTTATTCATATATTAAGCTCTAAAACTTAAGGATTTAATTGATTTAAATCTACCATTGTGGGAATATAGTAGAAATGAGATCACTTTAATTTTTTTCCTCATAAAACTTTAAAAACCAAATTAAGACAAACTAAAAAACAGAATGCAGGCACTGAAAACACCTAATCAGCCCGCTACAGACAGGCAGGTCTGTGGACACAGCCCCGAGGTCACCAGTCATGCTGAAAACACCGAATCAGCCCACTGCAGAGACCCCACCCCCATCCTTTAGCCTCTTCTCTGTACAGCCACCTGGTTCCACACTACAAAGACACAGAAGACACCAGACCACCAGACCACTTTACTGGAGCTAATCAAGTTCTAAGCATTTAAAGAATTCCTGCCCAGAGGTAGGGGCTTCTGAGCAGCCTTCCCACTGCTCCTGGTCCAGAGAAAGGGGCTTCTGGACCACCAACTGTCCCACTGCTCTTGGCCCAGAGGAAGGGGCTTCTGGGCCACCATCCCTAGCACCACTCCTGGCCCCTGGCCCACCTCTCTCAGCTCAAAAGTGGTGAGCTGTGTGGGTGCCAATAGCACCTGCCCTGCACCCCCAGTCAAAATGAGAAAACATGTAAATAAGTCTCAAAACCAGACTTCAGATCTCCTACAGCAACCTCAAAAGGAAATGAGATGGAACACTCTGATACTCAACCACCTGGACCCACTGAACTGGCAACAAAAGGGGATCT
>NW_004624754.1:190844-218709 GCF_000247695.1 Heterocephalus glaber | reverse complement strand
CCAGTCTACACTGCCACCAGCAGTGGAGCAGGGTTCCTCTTTCCCCACAGCCCTGCCAGCATTTGTTATTGGTTGATTTCATGACAGCAGCCATTGGTTAAATTTGAAAAAGATTTATAATTCATTTCATAGAATTGAATCCATTTTTATGTTCTTGTTTAAATAATTGTACTGGGATAATAAGATGTTAGCATTTGGGAAAGACAAATAATTGAAATATTAAATTCTTCAAAAAATTTTTGCAATAATAAAAAACAAAATTATTTAAATTTTTCAAAAACAGGAAATTATTAAATTTATTAAAAGCACAAAAATAGTTTAAATAGATGTTTCTCTGACATACATTGCATGTAGACTCCATCTAGGAAACCAAAGAAAGGACAAGGGGTTTGATTCCAGAAAGTCAGAGATCTGCCAATGTAGTCACAAAAATTAATTATATATTCATATCTTTATTTTTACATGAGAAACTATTTACCTTTTATACACCCTCTATCTAGGATATTTTTCTTCTTAATTTCATTCTAAGAATCATTTACAATCAAGATTTCTGAACATGTGAATGTAAATTTGTTTTAGAAAATAAAAATATAATGTTTATGCACTGTTACTAACTCTTTGACTAACTGTAACGAGACTTTGAGATGTTATGTGAGGTAGTAGGGAAAGTTAAAAATTAATGCCTCTGGCAGGATTAGCCTTTAAATTAGTCAATGGAAAAATAGAATCAACTTTGCTGCTCCCAACACTAGAATGACATATGTAACATAAAGCATTATGTAAGAAAAATTTCTGAACCTAAACATGGAGTGTTAGGGTACTAGAAAAACCAAACAAGGGTTGACAGGAAGAGTGGAGAATGCAGGGAAGAGGTTAGAGCAGGTGATGCAGAATATTGAAGGGCACACAAGGATTTTCATCTGTATCATATACAGACTGAAGAGCTATTGGTGGGTTTTCAGCAGAGACATCATATTAGGTTTTTTTACTATTTTAATTTATTAGTATTTGTGCATAGTACATAATGTTTACTGTCCTTGTGGGAAGTTGGTACAGTACAAACACATCCCAATTCTTTTTTATCCTTTTTCTCTTCACTCTCTTCCCAAGAAGCAATGGAATAAAGAAGAAATAGATATGATTTACTGGATTTCATCTGGAACCCATTGTGAGCCTTAGAATTTTTGAGGAAGATTCTGGTAACAATCCCATTTCCTAGATGGAATGAAACTGAAGACAATGTGAAACTCTGGGCATGTGGGAGAGGTCACCACTCCTGCAGATATTAATGGTTATTATTCTCAAAGGAGATAATATTCAAAAGCTCAATTTTCATCTATAAGATAGTCTGTCTAAACTGTCACCAGAAGACAATGACTTTTCCATCCGTTCTGCCCTCCAAATCTTACTTAAATGCTTCTCTATCAAAGCTAGAAATAAGGCATGGAAGAGAACTCACTAGATTGATGTAGATGAGAGTTGAAAACAGATATCATGTAAAAGTTTGTTTATGTGGTGTGTATGATCCAACTACTTCTATATATTCTATCAAATTGTTATTTATTTAATTCTGGTTACTTGGACATTGTGATTCAGAGTTTGGCAAACACTAATATGTGAAATTATCTGATTTATGCAAACTAAAATTTCCCTGTGTGACTTTATGAGTACTTTATCTTATAAAACAATAAAATTAGAAAGTGCTTTGTTTCTTGTTCAAAATGTGGTTCTTATAACTAGCTCCTTGTACAAATATTATAGATAGATGAGCTAGGTAGAAATATTATACACAGTCAGAGAAGGCCAGGTCCCTGAGAGGGTCAGGACAAAAGTGAAACACACCACAGCAGCAATTGAGAACACATTAGCCGAAAACCAGACCTCAAGATAAAGACAAGATGAGGAGACCTAAATACTGACTCAAAGAACAAACACTGGCCTAAAGTTGTCTAGATAGACATCAACCACCCCAGTGGGTGAGCCGAGACCTCTGGACCCACTACTTCCTAGGAGAATCTTTGTTCTTTCCATCCACACTTGTTACGTGACTTGTTTCTGACAGGCCCCCCAAGCCAGACCCCTGCCCAAGCAGACCTGATACCCACATCCACAGGAGGGTAGAAATAGCAAAACGCCAGCAGCCCATCCTGCTGCTCTCACCATGTGGAGAACACTTTGAAATAAGATGAAATTGTATAACCCTAAGTGTGCTATAACCCTAAAGTGTGCTGTGACTTTAAGAGTGCTGTAACCTAAGTATGACATCATCATAAGAGTGATGTGTAACCATAAGATATGAAAGTAGAACCTTAAGCGGTATGGAACTGACAAGGGTGTGCCCCGAACTGGACAAGGTATGCCCTGAAATGGGCAGGGTGTGCCCCGAAATGGACAGTGTGATAAGTCTGAACCAATACCACAAACGCCCAGTTAGAATAGTATAAAAGGAGCTGAAGACCCCAAGCAAGTTGTCGATCCGTCCACCGACCAGTTGACTAGTCGATCTGCTGATCTGACTACGGATGGAGACATCTGCACACCTGATCCCGCTGGAAGGAGCATCGCCGCCAACCAGACGAGACCAGAGGATGAGACAAGCGGAGAGGCGGATAGCCTAGCGCAGACTTGACGCCCTTCGTCTACGGATCGGACCCTCTGACCCTACGGGAAGAAACGTCGCGCTCCCATAAGGACTTGCGCAGTACAGGTACAGGGACATGGTAATTGGCAGACTTAATATTGTGTGATAACTGTATTGAAGTAAATTATGATAATATAAGATAAGTGTGTGAACTGCCATCCGAGTCCAGGTCCTCTTTACCCATGGTACCTGCTCACGACACACCATCTCCCTGTTTATCAGCCAGTCATAGGCCCATCACCCATGGTACTCTAAACTTTTCCACCCTCTTGACCAGTGCCCCTCCCTTACCTAAAGTGCCCTGTATCAACCACAGGCACCCTCTTCTCAGTGCCAACAGCCTTCTCATCACCCAGATGGCAATGAACTTATTACATGTTGCTTAGACTTTGTCTGCTTTGGTGGTCTCAATTGTACCTTGGTCTGATCTTACAGTTTCCCAATTAGACCACCATTATCTATGTGACTATACTTGTAACCTTATTGGATGTTCATGGCCCATGTTGTACCCAGGTGGGTTTCACCCTACAAATGTCCTCTGTAAAGTGGGGTCCCTGGCTACCCATCAGGTCCCCTCCTCCTGCCCCTCAGGAGGGTTCCTATGAATAAATATCTTCCTACTCTTAATCTCCTTTGTTCCTAGAATTCATTCTTCAAATTTAGAGAGCAAGAACTCCGTGTATCATACAGCTAACAGGTTGGGAGATACAATATTTCATATTTCATCTCTGGTATTATGGTATTATTTCTTGTAACACAAATGATGGAAATTTTAAAAATTCAATAAATAACATTTACTCACCTCAAAATAGATATAACTTGTCTCTCTGTTTATTTTTAAATAAGTTAAAATTAGGAAAGTCAGTACCCTAAGGCTGTGGTGGCTGCTCCTGTAATTCCAATGAAAATATCACTTCATTCATAAGCAATTAAAGAAACTGAAGTCATTAAACAGTCCATGCGAGAGCTTCAACAAATGCAAACATTTTCAATTATTGCAGACAGATAAGTTAGTTAGAAATTATTATAAGACAGTTGGACAAGGCTGGGCCCTCAGCACAGAAAAAAATTAAAGAACATTCACTGAAGGTTAACATTAAAAAGAGGGAAACTACTATACCCACTTACTTCCTCTAGAGATGAATAACAGTGATTGATATTCTAAATAGACATCAATTACCTTAATTGGGGGCCAAAACATCATTAACTAGTCCATTCCTTCCAGGCAATCCAAGTCTGCTTGATACACGTCTGACTAGCTTCCCTATTTGATCTCTGCTTAATCAATATCACCTGGGCGACTGTACTTGTAATCTTAATGGTTGATCATGGTTTTGTCCCAACTTATGCCCACCTTGTGATTTTCCATTGGATCTTATGGTTTTTGTCCCACTTTGTACCCACCTCACCTAGTGGCTTTGCCCAATTAAACACCTTTACCAAGTGATGTGGGGGCGGAGGATTTAGCTCAGTGGTTCGGCCGCCTGCCTCACAAGCCCAGGATCCCAAATTCGATCCTGGGCACCAAAAAAAAAAAAAAAAAAAAAGATGTGGGCAGGGAGCCCACATTACAGTCCCCCTTCTGTCTCTCTCAGGCAGAAGCTATGTTTCCCCAAATAAATACTTTCTACTCTTAATATTGTTCCTAGAATTCATTCTTTGATTTTAGAGAACAGGAACTCACATTTCAGATACCTAGCAGGTTGGGAGTTATAATATTTCCCTTACATTATTTGGATTACTTGGTGCCCTATATCACTATCACATTAAAGACAGAAATTTAGTTTAAGTTTAAATTGAGGTAACTTGTTTTAAAGGAATCTGCAAAGTTTCCCAGGTGACTTGCAATAAAAACTTTAAATAAAAGAAAATCAAGGGCTTTTACAGAAATATTTATGGTGCATCAGGTAGTAAATTTAGTAGTGCAACTATAGAATAATGATGTTTGCTGTATTGGTCAGGATGAGAATTTTGTGAAGCATTTTTCTATTTTTGAATTCAAAATTAATAAATGAGACTTCTCCAGTTTTAAAAGTTTCTTGCAATATGTTCCCACAATCTGGATCAAAGGTTTGACTTGGAAAAGTGTGTCAACCCATATTGAAAGAAAAAAAGTAGCCTCTGTTTTAGTATATCCAAACTCAAGCTGAATAACATATGTTTCAGCTTTATTATTCTGCCAGATTTGTCCTATAAATTTGTGAATAAAAGTGCTTTTAATTCAAGAATAAAAACTTGTCAATTCAATAGAAGTTATTGTTGAGTTAATTTTATGGATGAGTTCTATCAAGGAAAGAGAAATATATTTCCTCTGTTTTATCATCACTTACTCTTTCTTACCATTCTTAAGGTTCTTGACCTCCAAGCTAATCCATGTTTTAAGATTTCTATCAGTTTATTTCCTCCTGGGAAATATCTATACTACTTTCCTGGGACATCTTTAGCAAAGGAAGGTAGAAAATTGTTCTTTAGTGTTTAATTCCCATTTTAGTCAACTACCTAAAGAAGCTGCACCTAGTATCCAATAAAATAAAATATCAAGTTTTCATTCCTGGTTTATATAAGCAAGTTAAAGTTAAATAGCTTAACATCTTCTATGGTTATTTTAATTTTCTGTAGGAGAAACAATGTTTTCATAAAAATTAAGTGTTATTTTCATGTGCTTATATTTGTGAGAACAATGGAACTATTCTTAGTGTCATTGATTCAAAACAATAAACAAGTAAGAAAGCATTCACTATGTTCTGGAAACACACAGGCCATATTACTAGAGTTATTTTATCAGAAAAACCACTCTGATATTATTATTAATATTATTATTATTTTTTTTTTACAAATAATGTCACTTAAACAGAGAGAAACAAATATCTAGTTGGGGATTGATGACTTGACTCTCAAAAAAGACTTCTGGAAAAACAATCATGATCAACTAAATCTATCTCTATTAGAATCATTATCCAGAAAGAACACCACTTTGTCAGAATCTTAATGTCTTAGAAGGTTCAGCAAATAGTATGTGAGAAACCCAAAATATAAATAAATTAAAGAGCAAAATAAAATATAGATAATAGAAATCAGGAACATATATTGTTTGCCAAAGGGGAGGGAACCAAGGGGTGGAGGGACTGCAGAGGAAGGTGGGGGTAAAGGGCTGCACAAAGAATTGAAATTTTGTGTAATTTGTAGCAGGTTCCCACAATGAATGTAATCATTATGTACTGTAAACACATAGCAAGAAAAATAAAAATTAAAAAATAAAATGCCTTATGCAACATTTTGTGTCACAGCTTATGTGATTTAAGGTACATTATTGAAGAGAAGAAATTGATTGTAATTAGACAGCATTTGCAATATAATAGTCTGCTTGGTAAGCACAGAAAAGTGAGAATCTGCATAAGTAGACTGTTTTGTGAAAAATGGGTTGTAAGCCCAGATGATGCCACAATTCTGATAAATTCTCAAGAAAATCATTTGTTTAGAGTACTTTCTTCTTGATCAAAAAGAAATGATTATTTTAGTTTGAAATTTTTGAGAACTAGAAAATTGTAAAAAACTAATTGAAAATGATTAATAATAACATTGTTAAACTATGTTTATAAAAAACTAGCTAAAAAATTTTGAGAGTATGGATAAGTTACAGATAAGAGGGTAAATTATTCCAGAAACTTTGACAGGCCATCAACCTAACACTAGACTAGAGTCTAGACTACAAACACTATGTTTTTGATTTAATGTTGGAATGATGAGAATTTGATGATGAATGTATCATTGCTCCATTTTGACAATATAATTTGTATAATCTATATGATTTATATAAACTTTTTCAGGTAATTTGGAGATACACATTTCATGGAGGAAATTATGGAATCTATTGAATTGATATTGTTAACTGTTCTATCAAACAAATAAAGCCAATAAAGAAAATGTAAATTATACTTTGTAAAATACAAAATTGGTTCAGCCAAACTTTATTAAAAGCTAGATTTTTGCAGTCTGAATCATGTTAAATATGTGTCACTTCTTATGGACAATTAGGGCTTAAGTACATTCAATTAATAAAAACTTTGTAATCCTTAAGCACGCTATGTTAGATATGAAATGTCTGCAAAAGCCCATGTGTTACAACTTTGATCCCTAGCCCATGGCACTGGTTGGGAAGTAGTAGAATCTTTAAGAGTGAGAGCCTAGTGGTAAGTAGTTAAGGTCATTGAGGATGTATCCATATCAGGCATTATGGAACACTAATCTCTTTCTCTTCCTTTCTTTCACTTTCTAGCCCATGAGTGGAAGAATTTTTCTGCTTTGTTCTCCAGCTATGTTAAAATATCTCACCACAGGCCCCAAAACTATAGGCCAAAAAACCATGAACTGACCTCCAAAACTATGATCCATTGCAAAACTTTCACAATTTTGTTACCTCAAGTATTTGTTACAGTAATGGAAAGTTGGCTATCACACACACACAAAAAATTGGTGCCAAGACGTGGGGTGATTTCTATGACTATATCTGAGATTATATGGCAAAGCCTTTGACACTGTTTTGTAGGAGAAATAGGACTACACTGTGAAGAGCAGTCTAGACTTCTATAAGTAGAGGCTACAGTGATTCTACTGAGGGTTTAGAAGACTAGAATGCTGAAGGAAATGCAGACAGTAAAAATTATGCTGAGGGGGTTCTAGGTAGAAATGAGAATCCTATTGGAAATTATACTAGAGGTCATTCTCTATACAGTTTGACAAAATAGTTAGCTGCATTAGGTCCATGTCCTAGACTTCATGTGAGAATGAGTTTAAAGGTAATAGACTAGTTTAATCTCATAGAGCAAATTTCGAGGCAGCAAAGAGACAGTGGGCAGTGTCATAGGTCTTAGCAACTGGAAGATTTATAGTGAGTATCCAAAGCAAAAAGCAGAATTCAAAGGTTTTAAAAAATTTGTAGGTTGGCAATAAAAAGGGCATATCTAAAGTTGTAGATAAAGGAAAGTGTGGAGATTAATGCCTTTGAAAAGAACCCAAGCTCTTTTCATGGGATCAATAAGAAGGATGATTTGAAGACATCTAAATATTCTGCATGAACCTACTCAACACAAACTTAAAGGTGTAAAAATAAAAACTCATTTCAAAGACTTCATTTCTAAAAAGACTCGCACACCTCTGAAATATTTGTTATCCATATGTCTACAACAGGTGCTTTTTTCATCCTTTCATAGCACCCAATCATATTCTTTCATAGCCTGTCTCTGTAACTTTTTTCTAACATATTTTCTAATCTCCTCAATACTATTCTTCTCCTAGAATAAAACAAAAATAAGTTAACAAAATAAAGTTCATCTCTTCATTTTCTTACAACGCATTTTCTTTGATGCTTTCTTGGAAGCCATCCAGGCATTCCAGTTGTCATTTTCTATGTTAATCTCACATCAAAAAAATTCTTTAAACAAAGAGAATTCCCTCTCTTAGAGGAATATTGGAATTCAACCACTAATATTATTTACACTGGCAGGCCCCAAACATCTGAGTAAAAAGGTGAATTATCCAGTCATTTGACCAATATCATAAAAGTTTTAATTTTTTTAAGGTGGAGGTTTTAGATGTACATTGAAATACTTTCACACACGGTCAAGTCCTTTCTTTAGAAGATAGTTTGTCATTTATTAATTATAGAACTCTGCCATTAGTGATAACTAGCATATACTGTAGACCAGTGAACTATATGTATTGGAACTGTATATGTCCAATTTTACCCGAACGTTTTTTTCTTTTCTTGAGGTTATGTCAAAGAAACCAAAACAAAACAAAATTCAAAGATGAACCATATGGCCTAGATATATTGAAAAATTAAGAGTTAGATATGTCATGAACACAGAAGTTATATGTATGTAATAGTTATGTTATCATTTAACAATGGAAAATGCACACAAATTTGTTCTTAACATTTTAAAATTTATTGGAATTTGCACACAAGCATTTATAAACCATTCATGGTATCATTCCAAGTTGAGAGAAATATAAAAAAAAGAAAAGTACATAAATCATAGCTACATAAATTTAACTGTAGTACATACTGTACCACTGTAACAAATTTGCAATCATCTCAGGCTAATATTGTGGCAAGCCCAAGTGCAGTAAGTGTCCACTTAAAGTACTATCTATCATTAATTATCTCTGCATGTGCATTTCCTCTCTCAAGTACATTCCCTATCTCAGAAAATTGTGAACTTTTAGGGTTCTTGGTATAATTTTTTATTATACAAAATAAATGTAAAATACAAATTATATGTTAATCAATTATTTTTGTTATTGGTATGGCTTCCAGTTACCTGGCTATTAGTTGTAAACTCCGGGGAAGTCAAAAGTTTTACACAGTTCATCTCCAGAGGGAGTGGAGAGTGGACTGAGATCCTATATCACCCTTCGCAACTTTTGGCTCCATTATTATCTCCCGTCAGGATTGCCACAGCTGTGCAGCAGCCCCCAGTTATCATCAGGGCAATCAGGAACACCAGGGCTGAGACCAGCAGCCACTGTGACCTCTCTCTACACTAACACTACTAAGCCAAGTATAAGAATAGTGGTATAGGGAGTGGTGGAATGGGTGACTTTCTGTATGAGGCACCTGCTGGCAAAGACAAAAAGTCATCGCAAGATTTTTAGAATAATAAAAATGGTGTAGTGTAAGACACAGATAGGGTTTCTTCCAAAGGGATAACACCAAGAAAAATATATTTATGTATCAGACTGTCATAGAGAGGAAAAACTCCAAAATGTACCCTCATAGAATGAGATGTACTGTGGACCTTGATATTTTCATAGGCCAAAAAGTTTCGTTGGTAGATAGAGTCTAGTAAAGTTCCAGGTCAATGCAGTAAACAGTACAGATTTAAAGTGTTATATTTGCTATTCATATTGTAAGGGTCCACTCCAAAATTGCCAGTGGAATTACTAAAATAGGGAAAAAAACAAGATATTAGATAATCAGAGAGTGTTCTTGAAGGCCAGGCCCCCAGACATTGGCCCTATCACAAGTGAAAGTTTCCAGGTTACCACCATCCTGGGCAGAGAAAAGATGGAAAGTGCTGACACCTAATGTGAACAAAAACAAGGTAGACCAGTGAAACTGAATACAAACGAAGATTATAGACAATCATTCCACAGTCCCCTTTTGCCAAAGACAGCATAGAAAAGACAGTGATAAAAAGGAAGCATAAAGTAAAGGCAATGAGAGCCAAGGTCATCAGTCAACTTGCCCTTGGTACATCTGCAACTTCAGTTGCTGACTGACACCCAAAAAACTCTAAATCAGAAGATGGCAAAAAAGACAAAAGCAATGAAAATTCCTCAGCTCCCAAAGCTGAGCAGTTTGGCGTTAAGTAAATGTCAGCTTACCATCTGTCTGTACCATTATTCAGTCATTCTACAAGAATGAATGAATAAGAAATTACAGCAATAAGAAAAGTTCAAAAGAATGGATCAGAAGACCTTAAGTGCTTTGTTTTTGACCAGATAAATAGAACTATCAGCATTATCTATTCAAGGAAGGGTTTTTACATAAACACATCTTTTTTTGGTAAGGACTTCTTAAATGCCTGCTCCTTCTCAGCACACCTCTAAAATTTCTTAAATTGTTTTATATCTGGTCAAATTGAAATTTTTAGGAACTTCATTTTAAATTCATAATAAAAGTTTTCAACCTGAATTTTAAAAAGCCATCAAATTGTTAGCACTTGTTTAATAAAGTCTTAAATAATTTTACATAAATTTTTGACTCTGGGCTGATAAACAGTACTAATCCCTGCCTTGTTTAAGGATCGTCTGTACTTCCTTTTCCAGTCAAATCATGCCCATAAAACACCCACTAAACTAAAAAAAAAAAAAATTAATGATACGCTTTTGAGCTTAGCAATTTCTTTAGGCTCTTCCTCCCCTTCTTGCTATTGTCACTTCATTCATTGAAAAATCCCAACTTGCAATGTAATTTTGGCTTTTTTCCTCATTTTGCTTTCGGGGGTTTAAATTCTAGAACTGATTTGAACAATCTAGATTTTTGATGAACAATTCCTTTTTTACCTAGATTGGCTTCTCAGTTAATTTCATGGAATTGATTACCTGCTTTTGGATAGTTTGCTAATAATATTCAAGGTGCTTGATTGATACTTTTCTTTATGTCTGATACTCAGTCTCTTATTTACAGAGGTCATGAGAACATGACCGTTTCTTCACCTCTCTTCTGCCTACCCTTTCTTATTCTACTCATCTTTATTTTGTACATGTTCTTTGAGTAATTTAGTGCACTTTATGACTTTTAGTTGTAATCGTGAGCTAATGATTCACATATCTATATCCCTGCCTTTTAATGTAAGCTTCTATAGCAAGTGTCATTTGGAAATATTCATCTAGATTGCTGTAAGAATTCATCTGTCATCAAGAACCAGATGAATCAGATTGTAGTCATCTTTATCAACCCTGAGACTGTGTTAATGCCTCTTTAGTCTATTTTGTGTTCTATGAACTCATCTATGAAATATTTTCTGAGCTGACTCATGATTATTTGTTTTTGTTTTATCTATTAATCTCTTATTTAATTACAATTTTTCTGAAGATAGGACTTTGCCTAAATCAACCTTGCATTTCCAGCATCAAATAAAAGAATTTCTCTAATGTATCAGGTGATAAATGTAAAGAATTTTTGCTTTTTTTTTTTTTTAAATTCAAGACCTTCAACAATCGACTAGGTTTCTTAGGAGGTGATATGTAGTTATGGTTTATACATCAGATTACCAATTGGATTAAATAAACTCTAATACCTATTACATACAAGAAATAGTATAAATCCATGATTTTTTAATACTTTGAAAAGAAATTTCATAAGAAGGAAAAGTTAACTTATTTTGGCACATTGTCCAAGCTTCTAATTCATCATTTTGCCAGTACTAAATGTGCTGCTTAATTGCTCAGAAATCAAATTACATTAACACTACCAAAAGCTATTGAAAATTGGCACAAATACCATTAACAGATGAAATATCATTTAAATTAAATGCTTCATTTATTTATTTATTTTACAGTCATCACATGAGTTTAGAATACATGAACACATAACTTATAACAATTTACTTTTGGCAAGAATCCTAGTCTTCCAGGGGTAAAATCTGCATTTACTTTCCCTGAAACAATGAAAAGTGACTTCCATTTGGCCCTATTCTTAATGTGTTTTATGATGTTGAGAAAGCAAGATATTTGAGCTTTTACAGAGCGATAGAAGAAAAAGCGATGGACAAATATTAATGCCAAGGCAAAACAAAAGCTCAAATTCAATGACTAGACTTTAAAAAATCATGTTTAAATCCTTTTGTAAGGCTATAAGTCAGTGATCTTCAAGAAAATCATATTACATAGGGAAAGGATGTAGACAGATCTGGAGGTGTTTGTACTGATTTGTATAAATTCACAATTTATACCTATTTTAGAGGGAGAAATATAGATTCAGAAATTATGTAAAAAGAATTACTCTCCACAATGAATGTAATCATTGTACACTGCAAACATGTACTAATAAAATTTTTTAAAACTTACAAAGGAAAACAAACTAAATGGCTTGTCCAATTTCATAGTAAGTAAATCCCAGGCACTCATGTTATTCCTTCTTATGTTATTATTTTTAAGAACAGTTTTATGACTACTTCTTCTCTGGCCAATGCTTATTTCCAAAAAGGATTTTGTGCAGCTTATTAGAACCAAAATGGAGACTATGACCTGTGGGTTACTGCACACGTTTTTGTTTGTTTGTTTGTTTTTGTACCAGGGATCAAACTTGGGACTTTGTGCTTGTGAGGCAGGGGGCAGAACCACTGAGCTAAATCCCTGGCCCATGCACATGTATATTTTATGTCTGTGTGTGTGTGTGTGTGTGTGTGTGTGTGTGTCTGTGTGAGGGCTACTTGTTCTAAAAGAAGTCAATGGTCCATGTATCATATGTCAGGTAGAGAAAGAAATAGATAATAAGCCAAGGGATCAGATGATCAGATCAAGGCATTTTTAAAAGGTTAGTGTTTGTATTTACAGCCTCGCTTCTTTTTTCCTCTATTCCTTCTCAGAAATATTAAATATTTGTTCCAGATCAAAAGACTGAAAGAGTAATAGAAAGAAAACTATTCTACATATGCAGAGAAAAGGACTAGATAGCCAGAAATATTTATGTATCCTCCAATTATCTCTGAATTTAGTTGGCAAGGGCATATGGTTACTTCAACTGTAGGGCTATTTCCTGTTTCTATTTCCAGAGCAATCAGGAAATCATGGCTAAGATGGAATCTTCTGAAGCTCTAGAGATCAAAACATTGTATAATAATAATTGTGGGGCTAAGAGACAAGTCTGAGTTAACAAAATAACAAGAGTAAGAGTATCTTATTATTTTTGTAAAGATTTTGTCTTTTCTCAATACTCCTTTGCCTTTGGCATCCAACTTCTTCTCTTAAACATAAAGAATTCAATAAAACCAGAAGCATCTGAGCAACAAGAAGAGTGGTATTCATCCAGGATCATAATAGGTATTGTTATTTTATGGTTGCAATGCTGTCTCATTCCTCTGTGCATGTGCATATTATATTTCCAAGATATATTTTCTTGATTAACATTTTCTCTATATCCAGTTTACTATATAAAAATGTTCTTGAGAATTTGTTTTAATTCTCACTGGAATGCAATTTTTTTTCCTATCCAGAAACACATACAGTCAATTGATTTGGGTATTCTAAAAAGTGTGTTTTCTCTTTAATTGCATGTAAAACATATTTTCCCTATTTAATTAATCAAGCTGAGTTCCTTTTCAAGGGGCTGAATTATCATCATGAGGGTTTAATGCATTATAAATATTTCAGTGTTTAAAAGGCAACATTTCCTAGGCTTAACTTTAGCTGGACTAATTCATTCAGAATCCCTTTTTCTGGAAGTGAGATATATTTGTCTCTAGGCAAGTTCAATGAAATACTCAAGACATTTCTTTCTGAGAAAGCATAATGCAGAATCAGAACTTATGGGGCAAAATCCTACATGATGGGTTTGCCCACTGTAGACCTTCAATAGTCAAGAATACTAATCATCATACAAGAATATTTAAGGAAGTTCACTTATGAACTCATAGAATTATCCACTGAAACAATTCCTTAGATATTGAAAAAAATCAATTTCACAGGCTAACTTGACTCTTCTGAGTAATTCAGAACAGCTTAATACATCTTTTTAAAGTGTCTTATCCTTCAATGAAACAAGGAACATAATAATAGAATTAGAGTGACTGGAGACCATTCCTACAAATTGTAACATGATGATATACTAATGCATATAATTTGGGAGTTTTAATCTTCCTGACAGTATGCGAAACAACTGAGATTTTGAGTCTTAGTCAACTCCAAAATAATCTAATTTGAAAGTTCACCTCTCTGAAATGATTAATCTCTATGAGTATTTGGATGGATAATTTGATATTTATATTTCTGGTAAGTCATATGAAATCTTGAAGATGCATAGAATAAAGTAACTTGCCATTTAATTTAGGTGCAGATATGAATGACATGTGGAGCAGCTATAGTGGCAGCATAATCACCCCTTAGCGTCTTCCTATTCTTGTGGATCTATTGTCCTCTTTCTGTTCACTGAAAATCTGAAAAGTTTATCTTGAATTTACAGTTTACTAAATTTAAATTTTTCCTACCTTAATAAGAGAAATACTCTTAAGAGAAATAAATAGGACACACATGTGTAAATACTGAATAGTTTCTCTGGTGTGAAAAACTGGAAGTGTAAATAAATATCAAAGGTATAATAGATAATGTGAAATAGGAAGAAAAGGTGCAAAAGGGAAGGGGAAGTAGGAGGGGTAAAGGAAAAGAAAGAAGGGAATGGAATTAATATGAGAAAATGAAAAAATGGAAACTAGGTCTGTAAATAGGTACTGGTGGAGGGGTCGAGGGAGGGCAGGGAAATGAGGAAAAAATAAGAACCAAGAGAGATAATGTAAGGGTACAAATCTCCAATGATGAATGTCATTATATTGTATATCTAACATGTACCAATAATATTAATTTAAAAAATGAGGGAAATTACATTTGATAATTTGAGAATCATTGAAAAATATTCTTTATCAAATTCAAAGGCCTACTGTACTGGTACTTTTAAAATCAATGTGATATTTTATGCAGAAAATATTTCACTAGATATCAGAGGACAATGAGTTAAATTCACTTTCAAACTGTGCACTTCTTGCGAGTTCTTCAAGAAGTTAGGAAACTGAATGTCACTTCTTGGCACATCTTTCTTCTTCCCTTCCCACACCATTTCTAAGTCCTGAAAATTCTAACTCTAAATATATGTAGAATCCATTTTTTTCTCACTATGTACATAGCTATTTATTGATCCTCTGTGCCCATCAACTTTAATTATTGCAAAACTTTAGTATCCTCTACAGTCTATTCGCCTCACAGAAACTAGACAGATATTTTATAGAGTTGCTAATTTCCCTTATCCTCCAAATTGCCTGAGATTCCTATTACACAAATTGATAATACTTTCTTACTTCTACCTTTATACTTATTAAAACTATAATCAACTAAGTATTTATTTTAGGTCTATATTCATAACTAGGATTTAATACCCATAACAGTAATTATCATCTCTCCCTTGTTACTTTTTCATCCCATAACTGGCCTGAACCTTATTAAGTATTGAATAAATCTTCATGGAATAGATAAACATTCATGGCTTTTTTATAGGTTAAATATTTTGGGAATTTTTTTTTAAATTGAAATAATAGAGTGACTGGTATGTTAAATTTCTATTAAAAGTTAAGAGAGTTAGAGAATTTTTCAAATAATTTGACTATACAAAATCTTGAATAACAAATAGTAACAGTGATAGAGCATTATTGTTGTAGAGCACATTGCTCCTTTAGTCAATATACTTTCCTTCACTGGATCTAAATGAGAGATGGGAAAACTATGGCTAATAGACTAAATTTGATCCATCATTTCCTTTTGTATTGTCTGTGTGTTAAGAACCAGTTTTGCATTTTAAGTGATTAAATGTTTCTTTAAAAGAATATTTTAGAATATGTGAAAATTATATCACAATCAAATTTCAGTGTCTACAGATAGATTTTGAAATACAAATATGCCTGTTCACTAAGTGTTGTCTCTTGCTGGTTTTTATAATACAAGACCTGTGCTGGTTCCTTGTGACAGAGACCCAATAGTCCATTAGTCTGAAATGTTTATTGTCTGGCCTTTGAAGTTATTTCATCCAAGCTATATATAATGATGGAAGAGCATTATTCAGTTCTCATATATGGACACCAATATTGCCATTTTAACTAGAAATACAGAATAGATTTTTTTTTAACCAATAATGCCTCGTGTAGAAAACTAAATTGAGTAAAACAGTGTCTTGGAAAGAATACAGTTCTGATAGTTATGTGATTCCAGGGTGAAGTCCTAGTTTTCTTCTTGACTTAATGATTTGGGGAAAATGCAGAGCTTTTTTACCCTTTATTTTTCTCTGTCTTTATTTTACGGGAATATTTTTAAAAGAAGTGACATCATATCTACAGAAAATACAACATGAGCATAATATATGCTAGTCAATATAACAGTCCAATAACAGTCTATTTGATATTTACAAAAACCACAAACCAAATGCACTTATTACAATTACATTTGAGAAACAGATTTTCAACCTTTCAATATGGAAGGAAATTTGATGAAGTCCATTTCTAGCTGTTTCTCCCTGTTAATGATTTTGAAAAATAGTGGTAATTTCCAGCCTTGCTGACTTTCAAATACTTCACCTGAAAAAACTATCAGTAAGATTCTGTACTAGACTCAACCTAAGCTTTGGGATAGATTTTATCCAAGAGCATAAAAAGCCTTCAGTAGACAGTCTTCTGTTTTCTTGTTTTTGTGCTTTCCCACTGCATTTGATCATGAAGTTTCAGAAGTTCCTTACCCCAGTGTGGGGTAGGGAGAGTATATGTGTGTGTGGCATGGCCTTCAGACTACTTATTCATACAACAGAAAACATTTTTCAGAGAAATCAAAGTGCACAGTGAATAAAAAACATTAACTGAGGCATTAGTTGAATGTCCACATGCTACTACCCAAGTAATGACATTATATCCCTTTCAATTTTTTGAAATTTTTTCACCCTTCAAAATACAGGTCCATGACTATATATGTATATATTAGGTTCTTTGTTATGCTAATTTTAAGCCTTAGAACAAAACAGGACTAGTGAGGTGACCAAAATATCCTGTAGTTAAATGTATGATAGTGGCATAGGACGTTTTTGAAAGCCTAGCATTTTCTGAGATGTGATTTTTGAGACTATAGAGTCAAAAATCCACATAGCACAAATTAACTTCTAAATGAGAAATTTTAACAAGCCAGCCTTATCTTGGGAGAAAATCTAATTATCGGCAATTTTGCTGTTCGATGGAAGGAAAATTGTCTTGGGTTTCTCTGGGGAAAGATAGAAAAATCTAATGCTCCTTTGAAGCATGCCCTCATGAAAAGAGAGTTCATGTAAGTAATGTCCTTTGGTAGCACTTACCAAACATGCAAGTAAACAAACACAATGTGCATAAAGAAATTTAGAAGCATTTACTGAAAAAACATATCTAAGTACTTTAAACAGAATATAAGGGGGTTTGAAGGCTGTTATTGTAGGTTTTGAGTGCCAGCACTTCTTACTTAGCTCTTAATTTTACAGTGTTTAGTGCTGTCTCCCACTCTCTCAGCAGCCAGAGCTCACAGCCACTACTGCTGTTTTCTTGAGCTCTTCTGAAGCTCCCAGAATTTCTGATGATCTGCATAGGTCTCAACAGAGGTCCACCAGTCTCCAGAGCTCTTCAGTATCTTTCTGGCTGCCAGTTATGGTCAGGGCTAATAGTTCTTACCATACCATACCAGCTGTTTGTTTTTTTGTTCATTAAGTTTATTGGTACATTTATGGAAGCACATTGAGGCCATACTCTTAAGTGAAATAAATAGGACACACGTGTAAATACTGAATAGTTTCTCTGGTGTGAGAAACCAGCTGTTTCATAATGCAACCCATTCAACTCACTGGGCCAAAGGTAAAAATCACTGGGCTTCTTATCATCTATTCGGAGCTTCTGGTCTCACAAAGTGGGGGAATGAAGTTGAAAACCAAAAGGAGGAAATTAGGAGAGTTTTATTGGAAAGAAGAAGGAAAAGAAGTAAAGCTCCTGGATTTCTAGGAATGGTTCCAAGTGTGTGTTCCCGTGGCCCTGTGATTCAGAGATGATACTTGCTCTATTGTTTAGTGGTCATCTATCACGGGTGGCTCTGTGGGTTTAAAACTACCAATTAGAGCTCAGACTGTCTAATATAGTTCTTCAACATGTTGGGTTTAAAGGAACCTGGGATTTTAGAGATACAAATGGTTATGGTTTATTTTAAATTCTTCAGTACTCAGGAGCTTAGTAGGGAATGGCTGCAACTTCCATTAGCAAGGAGGGGGCTGCATTCCATGTTTCCTGAGGAAGTTCTTCTTTGGCCCGAAGACCTAGTTCAACAACTTTAATTTTGATGTGTCTCATCCCTGCACTGAATCCTTCCAGGGTCCAATCCCTCTCTGACAGCCTATTAATTTCTATCTAATTTTGATTTCTATAATAGGCTCACTTGAGTGAAGGCTTTATTGTGACTTGTGCTACAACAGTGGGGGAGGGTAGTACACAAGAGGATGGCCTCCTAAAATGGCCCACACAGGGCGAGGGAAGGCTGCTTATATAGAGAAGAAGCAGCCAGCCCAGATGCAGTTTACTGTACTTCCTGGACCTTTTTTTTTTGGTACCAGGAATCAAACTCAGGACCTTATGCTTGCAAGGCAGGTGCCAGAGCCACTGAGCTAAATCCCCGGCCCTATTTTGGTATTTTTAAGTACTGTCAGATGGGTGGGTCGCCTAGTCAGGTTGCAGGGTGGAGTCATCTGGGATGGGTCTATGTCTGAAATCTACTGCAGCTGAGGCAATTAATTTTCAGAAAGGCCTCTAGGACAGCTTCCACTGTCATAATGACAACTCGGCTGAAAAATAGGGAGAACCAGTGTGACAGTTCCCACCCTTTCTACAGAAACAATAGGACTAAAGCTCTCACTGTAGCCACTGTCATGCAGTTTTCAGAAGCAAAGCAGTGTTATGTCCCAGTAGGGCTTGAGGATACTGGGGATAATGGCAACAGCCCCGGTATGTCTCTAATCTCTGTTGGCAGTAGCAGTGGGTGGTCCAGAGCAGGGAAGTGGCACAGCCCACCCCTGGCTCCTATTAAGGCTGTAGCAGCAAGCTGTGACCTAGAAGGCTGAGCCAATCACAGAGGTGATGGAAGGATCCTGATCACCCTGGGTTACTCTCAGAACAGCAAAGGGGAGAGGTCTGATGGCTGTCATTGAGATCATACTCCCCTCTGGGTGTCAAAGGGAAAAGGGAAGAACAGGAACTCATTTATACAACTTTTGCTTCACATGTGCTTCTGTGTCAAAAGTCATTTAAGTTACATGATCATCTTTAACAATACTACTGCTAGACACTATATCTACATGGTTATATTTTAAATTACATAAATAGTAAAAGTATACTTTAAAATAGTTTAAATTAAAAGCCATATGTCTTTGATTAACTGTACTTAAATCATAATGGGTAAAAATGTGCTTGACATTTCCTTTAGAATTATGATAAAGTACCTGATTTTGCTTTGTTTACTTGCACTTCAGTGTTTGTATACACACACACATTTATATTTTCTTTTGATTGTTTATTTGTTTGTTTGTTTTGAGACAAGGTCTTGTTATGCAGTTCAGGCTATACTCGAACTCACTATGCACCCCAGGCTGGCCTCAAACTTACTGTGATGGATACTCCTGCTCCAGTCTCCCGAGTGCTGAGATTACAGGCATGAGACACCATGCCTGCCTTTTTGGCTTTTTTTTTTTTTTTTTCATATAACACATTTAAAGACTGTAAAGGAAAAATCATGAATTAGGGATAGCAACTAAAACATGAATTATTTTCATCCTAAGCCTTAACTGCAATGACAAAAAAGAAATTTTATGATATATTTTTGTTCCTAATGTGAATATTAAAGAGTTGAAAATTTATGGGTTAGGAAGTGCTCTCAACTAGATTATAAAACAATAGAATTTAATAGCTTTGAAAGAGCTATTAAGTAGATTGTGTCAAAAATATGTATTGTAAAAGTCCCTAAACATATTTATACAACTAGAGTCATATAGTTTATTATGTCAATTACCAACGTACTAAAGAAAAAGAATCAATAGATTAAAACACTTTCATTAGATGGGATGATGGTTATAGGAAAGCAACCAATCTTGGGCCTTCAAGGAAGTTAGCACAAATAATTTAGATACAAATGACAGTGTCTGTAACATCCCTGAGTACAACTTATTCTGAAGAATAAAAATTGAATCTATAGGTACAATGATGATCAAATCAGAATTATGGTATTGTAACAAAAAAATCATAACCTACAAATTGTGTCAAGCTGTTTTGGAATAAAAAGAAATGAAAATAAAGGAAGTACCTGAGCTTTTGTAGACAATATCAATAAATGGCTTTCTGATTTAATGTAATTGTTAAGTATATATGAGGGCAGTCATGGGTATATTTTGCTCTAAGGCATTATTATTGTTCTTATTGCTTTATATATTTATTCTAGATTGGGGAAAAAGAATTTGGTATAATGATAATACATATCAAAAACACAAGAAAGGGAAGGCAGTCTCAATTGTAGAAAGAGTGGTAAATCCTAAATGCTACCACTTCTGACAATCTATAACTAAATACCTTAGAGTTAGAATGACTTTGGCAGTTTTTGTTGAATATCAGCTTTTAGAGGGCTTCTCTGTAAAGAGAGTTTTTATTTGTAGAGACAGAAGACAAAGATAACAGTAGGTCAGAAGACAATTTATGAACTAGCAGGTTAAATTATTATAATAAATTCCACTTGGATAAAGATGATAATAATGTGATAAATACTGTGTCTTTCTCTATTCTTCTCTATAGACAAAACTTAGCAGAAACAATAGGGTGTGTATTTCAACAAACACACTTGAAATTTATTATTTTTCTGCCTGTCAAGGACAATAGGTATGCATAAACAGATTTTAACTCTATACATAATTTTCCAAGTATAGAATTAACCAATATAATCTAGACAATTTAACTTATCCCATGACATATTTTTAGGAATTTGTACACTTTGGAAAAATTTAGAAGAATTTTAAGACACTGAAGTTTCTTTTAATGCCACATAAGAATGCTATAATGCATAGTTTCCAGTTAAGAAACTGGAACATAATAATGACTTCTTTCCCAAACACCGTATTTAAGATTTTTATCAATTTCCTTATCTAATGTACTAATTACTGCACTATTCAACCTAAATCATTAGCAAAGTAGCATGAAAAATAAATCTATTAATAAGTAAAGTGTTTACCAAGTACAGCCTGAGAAACTCAGACATTAAGCAAAAAATCATAACAATATATGACTGGGAAGTGATAGATAATTATATTTGATTGAAGAAGTCATTTTATCAGTTTTGTTATTCTTATATACATTATGTTGGTTCACTGTACCCAGAATGTCCCTCAGTCCCATTTCACTGACATAACTGCTTTTAAAGAACTCATCTGAAATTCAAGGTAAATTCAAATTATATTCTCCCTGTGAAAGCATTCTAGAATCTCCACCATTCTTAACTTCCACAGTGATGTTATATATTTATTGAGCATTTATTTTACTCTAACCTGTCATAAAAGTATGCTTAGAAATATTTACTCTAATTATAAATGCTAGAATGAAAGGAATGGTGTTCCTGTTATATAAGTATCATATATACACTCTACTAAAATGAGCATCCGATGAATGTATAATGTATACAGAGTATACATGCATTAGTTTAATAACTTTTAAGTGTCATTTTTGTCACAACATGAACAGTAAAAAAAATCTGTACACTTTAGAAAACTGTTTTTACCTATACTAAAACTGTTAAAAAGTAAACAATTTCAGATAGCACAATGAATAATGTTATTATATACCACAGCAGTGTAAAAGAGATTTGTAAAATTGAAAAAAATAAAAAACTTGGATTGTTTATCTCAGTATGTCATTATTCATAAAAAAAATCAACAACCTTGAATACTATATACTGCAATAATTAAATTATTCAAAAATGTTTTTGTGCTTTTCTTATGTGTATAATGCTTAATTAAACAATTATTCAGGGCTAGAATTGACACTCAAGGTCAGAGATAATTCTGAGCATATGCAAGGTTCTTGGTTCAACCCTTATAACAATAAATTATTCAAAAAGAAAATCATAAGTGTTAGCAGAAAAGAATGGGATATTGACTAGATTATAAACTATCCAGTTCAAAGTTATGATATAAATATTTTATATGGTAAACTGTTTTGGTATGTATGGGGAATTAAAAATCTCATAAATAAGTGATTGAAATGTTTTAATATTTTTTTTCCTGTGTTTGTTTAGATATCAATTTCATTTAAAAGCAGTGATTTAATGCATTTTATTTTATATATGAAAAATACTATAAAAAGACCAGAAATAATAGAAATGTCCTCAAATGCCTAAATGGCACCCTTTCTAAGAAATAAAAACAAATGGAATTTGTTACCTGTGAAACTGTTTCTGACATTTGCAATGTCTGATGGTCCACAGGTGGTTTTTATTAAAGCATTTACACTTTCTTTGTGAAACAAAATTTATACACTAGAGATGTCCTTCTGTCATTATTTGTAAAAGCTTAGGGATTTAGAAAATCCATACTAAAGGCCTCCTTCATCTCTTCCTTCTATAACTACTGCAAAGCAAGAACATTTATTTGGGACACAATCCCAAAAAGAATAATGTATATTTTGTTGTTCCTTTGGTACTGCTGCTGATTTTGAAGACAGAAGGTGAGTGTAATTATATCTTTTTAAATAGTCTATCCAGTTCATTCTCATGTAGCTTTTTTAAATTTAAAATACGAAGTTGAATATATTGTCCATTCAAAAATATTTACTTGACTCACGACCAATACTGAACACAAGCAAATTTCTTCAGTGCCAAAAGAGCTGATTTTGAGCAGACCATACATCTAGCTCCTTTTTGAAAATGATAATCTGTCTGACATAGGCAAAGTAGAACATCAGGATATAATTATACTTGTGTATAATTTAACTATTCTTGGTAGATTCTTCTAGGTTTACAATGGCTAAATAAATTTAAAAGTTTTTTTTTGTTTTTATCTACCAACAATCCTTTTAAATTTTGGAAAGGTTATTTTCTAGAGATTCTAAAAATACAACAACAACTTGTTTTTTGAGAATCATTTGTTCAGTACATTGGTTATTTATTGTTGTATTTGTTCTTTTGGTATTGTTTTGCACTCACTCTATATTTTGACAGTAGTCTCCTGTCAGAAGAGTATCTGACAGAGCTATTTTTCTCATTCTGTACATTATTGCTTCACTCTTTTAATTGTTTCCTTTGCTGTGCATTAGACTTTTAGTTTGATATAATCCCATTTATAAATCCTTACAATTATTTCTTGAGCCATTGGAGTCTCACTAACAAAGTCTTCCCCAAGCAGTTTTCTCCCTTTGTTCTAGGTGTTTCAAAGTTTCAGGTCCTAAACAGCATACTTTCTTGTAGTCTTGGTCATCATCCATTCCTACATTTTACCAAACAAGCCATTACTCAATGTTCTCCAGCTGTACATCATACATATTAGTTAGTTTTCTTCTATACTGTACATATAACTTTGAAATGGACAAATACTTATATTAATGATTATGCAAATATTTGTTAACTTTAGAATTTAATATATAATTGAATCTATAAAAATAATTTAGTGCAATTTTGATGAACCAGTGTTACTCTAAGGAGAGTGTTCTGTGAAATAAAATTTTATGAATGAGGACTTTCCCTCTGACCAAGATACAGTAACTGTTCAGTTACCCTCTTGCTTAAAAGTCTAAAAATTGAATAAAATATATGAAATATTTTAATACATGTGATATCAAAAAATGAAGGATGATAATTATTAAGGAAGATAATTGTTAAGAGTTATTTAATTCCCCCAACTTATTGCCTTGCTAGACTTCCAAAAAGCCTTGATGTAAGGGAAAGAAGCCTGTAAGAACCTGGAAAATTCCTTAAGTTGAACAGACAAAACAGGGACTCTAGTAAGAGAAACAAAGCTAGAATTCTCAGAACAGAGAGGACAGTACCAGAGAAAGAATTTAAGAAATATATGGTTGGTCCCCTGGTCCCCTCGAGTATTCAGTTGAGGACTGATCAGTACATTTACATGAGGAAATTCCTTAAGGTCATGGAAAGTATCACTCAAAAAGATTGTTATTCACAGGGGCTGGGAAGAATGCTTTTATCAAAACCAGACTAGAAATCTCATGACTTAAGGCATGGATCAGAGCACAGTAAATCTCGCCTCAGTATACAGAATAATGTGACTTAGATTAAGCATTGGCATGGTCTTTCCTAAGAAATCTTAAAAAGCAAACCCCCAAAATCAAACTGATTTCAAGTAATTTCCAGAACAAAATTTCAAGATATGTATTAGAGTTCAAAATTATCCAGGATCCCCAATGGAAAATTTGTAATGTGTGCATTCAATTAAAACTTACTATGAATGCAAAGAAATAGGCAAATGCCACCTATAATGAAATGACAAATCAATTGAATCCATCTTGGAACAAAAACAGATGTTAGAATTAGCAAATAAGGATGCTAAACTAATTAATGAAAACTGCCAAAAAATGAGAAGAGGCTGAACTTTTACACCAGTTAAAAGCAATAAGTTAGGCTACCACACTTTTATGAATTCTCTGAAAAGACATGAGATATGTGGGTAAAAGGTCTTCATCATAGCACAGCAAATAGCATGAATTCATATTTGCATTTGTTTCTGTTGTCCCAAAACAGGTGGCACACAGAAGTGAAAAGGTGAATGTTGTACTTCTGATGGATTTCATCATTTCTGAGGAATATTAGTTTAGGAGATTAAATTTTTTTTATAATAGAATGCAAATAATCCTACATTTTCTCCCAAAGAAAAACATTATATTGACTATTGATAATAAACAAGACTGCTATTTGTTCCAGAGAAAAATATTATTTTTTTCTAGAGCTGTTTGCTATACAACCATCCTTAAAACCTAGACAAATTAATTTCTCGGCTAGCAAAATGTTCATAAACATGGGAGATACACATGAATTGTCTCCCATTAATCACTAGACTCAGTAAGTTAGGGTAGTTTCTTAATATCTAATATTGTTTACATCCAAATTTCCTTAATCATCCTTGAAATATCTTTTACAGTGAATTGTTGGAGTGAGTGTTAGATACTACCTTTTTTTTTTTTTTTTTTGGTACCGGGGATCAAACTCGGGTCCTTGCGCTTGCGTAGCAGGCAGCGAAACCACTGAGCTAAATCCCCGGCCCTAGATACTACCTTTTAAATCTTTAGCCTATGCCAATTATTCCCATTCCTTTGTATTTTATGTAATGAATTTTGAGGATTAAATAATCAACTTCTTTTAGGTTTATCTATTGGATCTTGGTGGTATCTTTTACATAACTCCCTATGCCTTGCCTTTCTTATATAAAAAGCATTTAGATCCAAGGTCTTGACTAAATTTAGATGAACATGTTAAACAAGAATACTTAAAAGACGAAGCTAGATACTTTACATTATATCACACCAGTATGCAGAGTCTTATTTTTTTTTATCAGTTTAAGAAAATTTAATTTTAAGCTTCAGGTAGTGATAGTCTAATTTGCATATTACAAGTGTTATATTGTCCATATGAAACTCATACAAAATATAAAGTTTCAATACCAAGTTTTTCATTAAATGACATTAGTGTGAATACATTATTTACTATGAAAGGCCAATAAAATGGTGATTTTAAAAATTCATTCATTGTATATTTATTAGATGTCATTCTTTTGTAGGGAAGAATTTTTCCCAACCTGAAAGTTATTTGGTTACCTTGACATATAGTTCCTACTAGAAGGGCAAAATAAAGCTTAAAATAATCATCATTCTTATTAAGGTTTATATATAGTTGCATCCAAAAAGAGTTCAGAGTTGTTTGGCCTAATATTGACTTATTTAAAATAACTTAAAAATACAACAAATAATTATGATAGTAATTTAAAAACCATCAGGATATAAATCTTGAAAAAGATTGAAGGCTAAGCAGAGGCTTCTGCCTATTTTTAGGCCAAACCTTCCAAAAAGATGGTCAGTCTTTCCAATATCCCAGAAACTTAGAGGAATTTCAGCTGACTTTAATGATAAGATAATTGTAAAAGACAAAGTCAATACAGAGCTACCATTCTGAGAGGAATAGCAAGCCTTACAAGAAAGTAGAGATGACCAATTTTAAATACTGGAACCAGTTTGGAAGGCTCCCATTAAAATTAGATTCAAAGAAAATCATATAGTAGTTACAATGGTGATATTTATTACAACTCATACATTTTAAAAATTATATACCAAAAAGTATTCATAACTAAAAATATAATGTTTAACATTTACTTCAAAATAATTCTTTGGTGATGGACTAAATGTTTCAGGTGAAATAAGATTGTACTTTATTGGTACTGGAAAGAAAAAAGGAAAGACCACGAGGTTGTGTTACACTTTTCTGTTTACCATTATGCGTTCAAAGTTTTTCATTAAAAAATCAATGCATTAATTATGATTTTCAATAAAATGGAAAGTTACAACATAATGAATCATGTCACTTTTGGAAGTAAATATTGTGGATCTGAGTTTTGATGGAATCTAATTTAAATATGTGAAAAGTATTTTAGAGTTTAAAACAATATTTTTCTTTGTTGTAAAACCTTTCCTCAAGGCATTAAAATTTGTATTGCTATTTTTCTCTCCTCTTAGATAGATGTAAATTATATGATCACTGTTTAATGGAGTGAATTATTAAATCTGAAGACAGGACCAGAAGAAGCAATTTCACTTAGGATGATTAGTAACACTAGGCAGTATGAATTGTTTCTTTTAGTAATTATTGATAGGAATATCTCAAATTAGTAATATTTTAAAATTTATGCATACAGAGAATAAAGTGTCAAAGTTATTAGCTCTAAGATAATTTTGGAATTTGAGATGGAATGTATAATTGAAGTTCAACTATTGAGACCCAGAATCTAGTCCAAGCTCAATTATAAGAGTAAAATTATATAATGACTTCATTTTTTTCAGGATATAAAATAAAATTTTGTATAAAGTAGATTTCTATTTCTGCAGATAATTATTGGATAGGGACTTGAGTGGGTATCACTTTACTAACAGAAGAATAATCAGAAAATTCTATATTCAGTTATATTTCTTAAATAGTTTCACAAAGTTTTAAATATAAAAGGTAAATAAAAGAGGTGGATTTTTAGATAAACAATGTTAAAGCATAAAAAAGATCTTGATTTTTTGAAAACATCATTGTGTTTTTTATTGTCTTTAATTAATATGGTATTTCCAATAGGATTTTTTATAAAATCAGGGCTTGACTAGAGTATTTGAAAAGCCACAAGAATAGGATTATTTGGCATAGTAACTTTGGAAAATAAGGGATGTTACTGGACTGGGTGTGAGAAGTCTCCCAAAAAGTAGATGGGGACTCACCCTCCCCATGGGGTAGCTAGGTTTGCTGACTTATGTCATAGCAAAGAAATTTTGACAATGTGTCAGTGAGAGGTATACAGAGGTTTATTAGGCAAAATTTCTAAAGTATATACTCAGAGAGAATGGAGTGCAAGTGCTCAAGAGAGAGGCACAATTGGATGCACATTGAGGTGATACTCTTAAGTGAAATAAATAGGACACACATGTATAAATACTGAATAGTTTCTCTGATGTGAGAAACTACAAGTGTAAATGGGGACTAAAATGTATGATAGGTAATGTGAAATAGAAAGAAAAGGGGCAAAGGGGAAGGAGGTGGGAGGGCTAGGGGAAAGGACAGAAGGGAATGGAATTAATATGAGAAAATGGAAAAATAGAAACAAAATCTTTGTAAATAGGGAGGAATGGAGGGGTTGAAGGGAGGGCTGGGCAAGGGTGAAAGATGGGAACCAAGAGGGAT
>NW_004624754.1:172207-190639 GCF_000247695.1 Heterocephalus glaber | reverse complement strand
ACATAAGAACCAAGATGCATTATGTAAAGGTACAATTCCCAATGAGAAATGTAATTGTGTTGTATACCTACAATGTACCAATAAAATAATTTAACAACAACAAAAAAAGAGAGAGGTCCATTGTGATCAAGGATTGGGGTTTTTATGTGGTCTTGGAGGAGTCCTCAAATAGGTGACCAAGGATGTGTATTCCTACTATCTGTCATCCTTCCAGTGGGCTATGTTGCAATACAAATCATTTATATGTGTTTGAAGCTAAGTTATCCTGGCACACTAATATTGATGCTTCCTTGAGAATGGTCATCTGTGAAAAAAAAAGAGGAATTTACTGGTGCATTACATAGTCCCATACATAGGCCAATTTATAGGCTTAGCATGTCTCTTAGGAATTTTTTTTTTTTTTTTGCCTTGAGTTTCCTGAAGGGACAAGCCATAGGCTTGAGTCACGTTTGTGTCCTAAAACTGCCATTTTCCTAAAGTATGATTTTCTTTGCCTCTCCTTCACCTATATTATTTGTACATTCCTAAGAAATATTTAAGTCCTGGAGAAGACTTTCAGAAAAATTTTGTTAATTTATATTTTCATTTCCCAAACATACAGTATATGCTAAGAACTCTTTGTGAGTATTTAACACCTATTAATATGCTGTAGAACTTGTGTAATTTTCTTGGCTTTGGACAACACAAATTTATTTCATAAGCACTATGTGAAATGCACTCTTCTAGGATGAGGTATCACAAGAGAGAGGATGTGACAACTCTTCCCCTATCATGTTTTCAGTCTAGGGCAGTGGTTCCCAACCTTAGTACCAAGCACCAATTTTGTGGGACACAATTTTTCCAAGAATGGTGGTGTAGATTCTGGATAATTCAAGACCATTACATTTATTGTGTACCCTACTTCCGTTACTATATTGAAATACATGATGAATAAATACAACCCCATCATAATGCAGAATCTGTGGGAGCCCTGAGCTTGGTTGCAACTAGATGGTCCCATCAGGGAGTGATGGGAGAGAGTGACACCTGAAATTTGTTGCTTAGGTTTAGTCTGTAATCTTGTTTTGGTTGCTTTCACTGCAGAAAAACCTGCTTCACAAAGGTAGGATGTTGAAAATGGAAGCAGGTTTTTCAGTACTTTTGTGGAAATCTCAGAATGTTCCACCATAACTTTAATCCAGAATGTACAGAGATTTGAAGTTATTTCAACCATATTGTTAGGGCCACTGTCATTTGTAATTTCAAGCTCATGGGTAAAATCAATTCACCTGGCTAATTCACAAATGGGTCACAGATCCATTTCTTCCAAGTTTTGCAGTCTTTTTTGGTTGGGAGGTAGAAGTCAAACTCTTTTAAAAGTAGAGGTAGTCATACACCAGAGATGGGAAAAAAGACCTTGTCTTGGTTTCTTTCAAAATCTCTGCTGTGTGAAATGTCAAAAATCCTAATATTCACTCATAACTCTAATTTCAGTTGGACTTTGAATGAAATCATTTTATCTGTTAACTTGAACACAGTTGTCATTCTCCTCTTAAATAACATATCACATTTTTTGAACAAGTTGGATATGTCCCATGAGTAAGAAAGTTTTTTGACTCCTTCTATGTCACTAAAATATGCTTCAGTGGTGATTATTTTTCCAAAAGAAATACCAGGAACAGCTCTCATAATTTAAAAACTGTGATCTAACTTTAGAAAGCCATCTCACTTCTAAGTAAGAGAGAAGGTATTCGTGCTTTGTTGCCATCTCCTCACAGAGTTGGGTGAATATACATACATTAAGGGCATGTACTTTATTGTGGTCAATGATTTTAATTGTACCTCTCAAAACATTAATAAGTCCGGGTGTCATTTTTGGGCTAGCCGGTGTTTCTCTAGAGATGACACAGAGCATAAACTCACATTTAGAAGTAGCCTTTTTAATCCTAGTCATAATATCTGAAAGGTGTCCAGTCAGGGCAGCCACTCTATCTGTATATATACTGTTGAGTTTTCCTGATAAGTAATCACTCAAAGACTTGAATAGTTCTGTAGCTATGGTGTTGGTTGGCAACAAACATAATATATTCTCATGCACATCCTCCTGAACAATATATAAAAAAGCAAGCATTTTTGCCCCGTTGTCAAAATTGGTAGATTTGTCACCCTGAATTGCACTTCATTAATTCTCTATAATAATTGTGTCTCAGTGTTTCATCTTTCATCAAAATATGATGCTAGCTGAAAGAGGGACACCTGCTACCTTTTGAACAGAAGTTTCTCCTAAAAATTTACAATAAATGTCCTTAGCGGCAGGGAGGATCCCTTATTCACTTATTGATAGTGAAGCGCTTCTTAGCTTTAGCAATGTGGTTAGCCACTAAGAATGATACTTTCACTGGAGACACACAGATTAAGAAGTAGCCTTTAGTAATTGGTTCTGTTCTTTGTATTCAGATTATTTTCTTTTGAAAAATCTAAAGGCTTGTCTTTTAATGTAAGATAATTTGTTTCTACATGACAAATCAGTTTTGAAGCCTTCATGGTTTTGTTGGATTGTGGGTCACCACATATACAAAGCAGGCTTGGAGAATGAGAATTATCTGTTGCAATGAACACATCATTTGAGTAGGGCTCTTGATATTTTCTCTTAAATGTAGCTTTCTTTTTGTTGGCTATGTTCAAGTCTTCTGATGTCTTATCATTGGGCCTTTTCTTCTTTAAAATTAGCTCTCCAGTGACTCATGTAGATTAGGGTTAGCTTGTGGACTTGCCAAAATTGTGACAGGGAAAAGTGCACAGGACAGGAAAGGAGGGTGGGTGGAAAGGGCAAATAAAATAACGGGAGGGCTTTAAATGGACTTAAGTAAGTGTGGAATTCTGACTTAAAGCCTGCCACCAGATATAGATGTACAACTGAGGAACATCAACTCATTTGTCACAATAAAATATGTCACCAGATGCAAGCTAATTGTCACTTTGCACTAACTGATAAGGTTTTAATATGAGTCTCTAAGCAACTGATCCATTATGGTCTCTGTGCAGTCAAACCCCTCTACTAATATTAATCTGTATTTGTAGCTACTCCCCCATGCTCCCATCACTACCTCAGTTGTACCTAGGATCATCAGGCACTAGATTGTCATAGAGTATATAATTTATATCACCGACCAGCAAATTTCAAAGTAGGCTTCATGCCCTTGTGCTACTCAAATGCTGGTACTGATCTGACAGGAAGGGGAGGTCAGGCAGTAGTGCTTGCAATGGGTAGAGGTGTAAATATAGATGAAGTTTGGTTTTTAGACTGCTGTGTGTCTTAGTTCCTAATAGGCTGTAGACTGGTACCATGGTCTGAGTTCTTCTGACCCATGGCCTAGAGGGTAAATCAGCCTTTTAATCCTTCTCTTTTCATATCTCTTTATCCTTATTTTACTGTTTCTCAGATTGTGGAAGGGAATATATACTGAGTATTACTAAGTTATTTAGCAATATTTGTCAAAAGACAGATGCCTATGGTACCCTTCCTACCTCCAATGTTCTTCATAATATTAAAAAATACCTTCAAGGAGGAAGATAAATGTGCAATAAAAAATTCTTTTTGCAAAGATTTTATTTTATAATTTATATCCTAATTGCCAGAATCCTTTAAACTCACCCAGAATGCAAACATTCTAAATGATAAATTCTTCTCCTAAAACTCTTTCTTTATTTGATTTTCTTTTTCTAAATGGCACTATATCAGGACCTTTGTTTTAATCTCTCTGTAATTATGATAATTGGCCATAAGTTTCAATCAGATTTAAAATTCCTCCTAATGCTTACTAACCTTATTTCCTTTAAACCTATTATAAACTATTATAATAGAAATATGGACACCTACTCTCTGTGCAGTGTAGGACAAAGAATACAAAGCTTTTATATCAGGGAACCAGTTCTAGAAAGGCCTGAGAGTTTTACTTCTGAACAGTGACCTAAGAATGAAAGCAGGTGTTCATTCATAAAACTTACATTCAATCTGAGAATGAAGTGAGGCTCACTGAGGAAGTTCCTTCTGGACAACAAAGTTGACATTCATGCAGTGTATAGGACTTCTAAAATGAGATCAAAAATATATATTAAAGGTACTGAGAATAGAAAGAGAGACACACATTTAGAATATGGTTATATTTAGGATTAATTTGACTGGATCAGAATGTTGTAACAAAAATTTGGAAAGGGGATTTAGGATGGGAATGAAGAGGTCAGAAGTGTTAAAATGAAAGCAAGGCTAAAACAGAATATAAAATAAATTATTAAAATTTCCTCTTTTTTCCTTTCACTACTATTTCTTTTTATTACTACCAATTAAAGATAGTTGTAGAATCTTCAGTGGCTACTTGGGCAAACAAAAAAAGATTATACACAGCCCAAATAGTTATGTAAAACTCACTTCACATTCTATAAAATAACTCATACAAAGGTATTATAGTTAAATTTTTTTCAGCACTCTTGGATTGACTATATTTATCACCTATAGTTTCTTATTTCAAACACTTTTCTTTTTAGTAATTATGGTTTAAAGCTTCAGACAGCTGTCATCTACTCATGAGTGAGTCAATTTCCTAGGTTGGCACCTTTTGATAGGTTATTGATAAGTAGATCCAGACAGAAAACCTCCAGCTCAGCTTTCACTAATATTCTGGAAACACCTCCAGTTCACCTCTTTGTAACAACATCAGGAACATCCTTTGGAATACATTTGCATATGACTCGGTTGATGGGCTTTGAGAAGTACATGTGCATGCCCTCAGCAGGATGTGAGATTTACAAGACATTTCTCTTTATCTTTAAATGTGGCATGTCCGAAAATGTTCACTGTCAGAAAAAAACCTGGAAGCATCTGTTTTGTACCTTTCTTGTGGCTGAAAATGCTCAGATGACAAGGCTGTCAGCTTGTCAGTTTTATGAGTACAAAAGAAATTTAAACTAAGAGTCAAGCTGAAAAATGACATATTCCATAAAAACAACCCTTAGACTGCATTTCTAAATAGGATGTATTTTTGCATACTAGCCAAAATGCAATTACATGCACAGTTGCACAGGCAAATACATGGGAATATTTTCCTAAGGGTAATTTACAGTAAACAAGTGCAATTAGAAGCTGAGAAGTTTTTTTCCTTTTTGCAGTATGTGAGTAATAGAACAGTAAATGGTATTACAGAGAATTTAGAGAAGACAGAAGTGTATTTTTAGCAGTCAGTGTCAATCAGTGTTACAATGACTTTGACATCATTTGTTTCCAATTATTCATAAACCTTAGTAAAGTCCCTGATAGTTATTAAGTCAATACACAGAACACCTTCAAAATACAGAGGAAAGGGGAGAAGCAGAGATGATCAATTTACCAAAATGTGAACTAGATTAACATTTGCAAATAGCTTCTTCAGCTTCTTTTTTCAAGGTTTCTATCTATGTCCGGCAGGGATTCTAAGGGCTCTCATGCAGACAGCCCATTGCCCCAGAGCAAAATTTAACCACAACCCTCTCTGACAAACACTTCACTTGTTTACTAAGCATTTTCTTGGGGAAAAAATTGTCTAAAACCCATAAGCAGTTCATACTATTTCCTCTTATTTATTTTCCTGGGAAAATGTAAATGATTAGCTTTCTCCAGTCAATGGTTTTCTTTGATTTTTCAGTGGTCATTATTGGTGTGTTTCCCTCCTAAGGCAAATGTTGGCAAGCTGGTGACAAATCATGATTTAAAATAACCAAATGGAAACTCTGTGGATTCCATATTGTATTTGGAAAAAATAATCAAATTAATGCAAATGCAAAAAGACATATGTGTGTCCACACAAACTCATATATTTTTGTTTCACATATATATATATATGTATCTTTCTTTTGATTTGAACATTAGTCTTCAAAACTATATTTTTGATAGAAGCTTAATTACTGATAAATAGAGAAATTACTTAGGATTCTTGGATTTATGCTCATATAGATATTCAAACATACCATTATAGAAAGTGTAGTTGATTTCTCTTCATGACTGTGATCCTTAAGTATGCCTTAGCATACAACTATTGCTCCTTCCAACTTCTATAGTCTTAGATTTTCCAACTTTAATGTTAAAACTATGAAACCTAAAGATATTAAATTGAAAATGTGGATGGAGAATGGATTCTGTTTTTAAAGAAAGCAGGGAATTAGCCTAATGTAACATAAATAGTTATCAGCATTTTTCCACACTTAAACTAACCCAAAATAAATGAGGTAAGCTTTCTGTGGGGAATATGGCCTCTAACTCATTGAGTGGTCTACTTTCTCAGCAGACCACAAGCTACATCACAATGTAACATGTGCACAATTTGTGGATGCGTTTGGAAAGAAATGCATTAGGTGCAAAAAACTATTTGGTTTGGAAATGGCAAGTAGAAGTATGAGAGTTGATCTTCAATATAATTTATTTAATATTTTACTGAAAAGCAAAAAGCAAAATACTCAAATTCTGTGTTTTGAGTGATTGTTTGCCAATGAGAGATGTTAAAATACTAATAATTTAGAATTCATAAAAATCAATGAAATTGAAATGGATAGAGATATATACCTAGACATTTAAATAAAAAGAGAAACAACGATACAAATACACAAAGATATCTGAAATATGTTTTCAAATAGTTTTAAGTAGTTTCTATTTAAAGACTAGAGGATGCTGTAGACAATGGGTCAATGTTTTGGACATTTTACGGACTTTGAAAGTGAGAGGAAAGAAACATTAGCATTATCAATAATGGTGCAAATATCCTGCAGATTATTGATTATGAAGCTTTCATTAGTCTTAGAATAATAATGGTATAAAAACTTACTTAAGCATTATATAGAACAGGATAGGAGGACATGTGGCAGAAGACATGTAGAGAGAAATCCCCGATGAATATGGTAGTTATGAATAAAGCATAAACAATTTTGCTTGCTCTACAAACAAAATTGGGACAAAAGTGAGACAGTTGCAACCAACAAAACAAACAAACACAAACAAACAAACAAATAAATAAAGCAGACAATATTCTTTATTATGTGATCTTTTGTTTTTTATTGTTGTTACATATACTTGAATTTACCAATGTACATCATGGAGAACATTAATTCAGTGTATATGCAACAGAATCACTTCCTAGACTTAAACCACAATTTGCTGGGCTCTACCCCAAAGTTCTTCATTCAAGAGGTCTGGAAGGAGTTTGAAAATTATATTTTCAGCATGTTCCTAGTTGATGCTGATATTGGTTTGGACTTGGATCAGACTTTGGGAGTCACTTGTTTAGTGGATGTCTATTCACAAATAATACAATTTTTATTGTGATATGACAAAAATGATGGATTAAAAGCATTCAAAATTCTCTTCTGCAGTTTTTCTCAAAACTTTTAATATGAAAAATACATTGAGAATGTTATCAAATATTTCACCAGATGGAGTTAAACATAAAAAAGATAATATTCAGTACTATTGAAATCAGAAAGAGAGAATGAATTCAACTCTGTTGAAAGAAAATACATCACTGCTGAGATTCCATCTCACTTCAGAAAGAAAGGCTGTTATTAAGAAATCAACTAAGTACAAATGCTGGAGGGGTTGTGGGGAAAAAAAGGACCCTTCTCCACTGTTGGTGGGAGTGTAGACTGGTGCAACCACTGTGGAAATCAATGTGGAGATTTCTCAGAAAACTGAAAGCAGGGGTTTCATATGACCCAGATATTCCCCTTCTTGGAATCTTCCCAAAAGAATGAAAAGCATCATACATACCACAACTAATAAATGCATACCCATGTTTATAGTGGCACAGTTTGTAATAGCTAAGTCTTGGAAACAACCCACATGCCCATCAACCGATGAATGGATAAAGAAGATTTTTTTTATACAATAGAGTACTACTCACCCATAAAGAAAGAGAAACTTGAGACATTTATAGTTAAATGAATGTACTTGGAGACCATATTCTTTTCTTTGTTGTTGTTAAATTCTTTTATTGGTACATTGTAGGTATACAACACAATTAAATTTCTCATTGGGAATTGTACCTTTACATAATGCATCTTGGTTCTTATTTTTTCCCCATTCCTAGTCCTCCCTTCACCACCTCCACCCTTCCCTATTTACAAAGACTTTATTTCCATTTTTTCCATTTCTCATCATTTTTCCTTTTCCTTCTTTCCTTTCCCCTGCCCCTCCCACTACCCCTACCCCTTTGGACCTTTTCTTCCTATTTTGCATTATCAATTATTCATTCTAATCATTGATACATTTTAGGCATACAATATAATGACATTCATCATTGGAAATTTGCACCTTTATATAATTTCTCTTGGTTCTTATTTTTCACCCTTGCCCAGCCCTCCCTTCAACCCCTCCAGTCCTCCCTATTTACAAAAATTTTGTTCCTATTTTTCCATTTTCTCATATTAATTCCATTCCCTTCTCTCCTTTCTCCTAGCCCTCCCACCTCCTTCTCCTTTGCCCCTTTTCTTCCTATTTCACATTACCTATTACACATTTTAGTCCTTATTTACACTTTCAGTTTCTCACACCAGAGAAATTATTTGGTATTTATACATGTGTGTCCTATTTATTTCACTTAAGAATATCACCTCAATGTGCATCCATTTAGCTATAAAAGTCTCTAATTTCTCTTTTTTTATGGCTGAGTAGTACTCCATTTTATTTAAAAACCCACATTTTCTTTATCCAGTCTCCAGTTGATGGGCATTTGGGCTGTTTCCAAGTTTTAGCTATCACAAACTGTGCTGCTATGAACATGGGTGCACATATATCACTGTGGTATGATTCTTTTAATTCTTTGGGGAAGATCCCCAGCAGTAGAATAGCTGGGTCAAATGGGACTTCCAATCCTAGTTCTCTGAGGTATCTCCATACTGATTTCCACAGTGGTTGCACCAGTCTACATTTCCACCAGCAGTGGAGCAGGGCTCCTCTTTCCCCACAGCCCCACCAGCATTTGTTATTGATTGAATTCATGATAGCAGCCATTCTTTCTGGAGTGAGGTGGAATCTCAGCATTGTTTTCATTTGCATCTCTTGAAGGACCAGTGATGCTGAACATTTTTTCATGTATTTATTTGCTATTTTTACTTCTTTGTCTGAGAAATGTCTGTTCATTTCAGATGCCCATTTTCGGATTGGGTCTTTAAATGTGGGAGGTCTGATCCTTTTAAGTTCTTTATAGATTCAAGATAGTAGACCTTTGTCTGAGGAAACGCAGGTGAAGATTTTTTCCCACATTGTTTGTTGTGGAGACCATATTCTTAAGGGAAATAAATCAGATACACATGTACATATGGCATTGTTTCTCTGGTGTGAAAAACTGAACATGTAAATGAGGGGCAAAATATATAATAGATATTTTGAAATAAGAAAAGCATGTTCAAATGGGTAGGAGAAATAAGGAGGGAGCAAGGGAAAGGACAGGAAAATGAGCAAAAGAAAACAGTTTTTATAAATAAGAAGGGGAATAGAGAATGAAAGGAGGGGAAGGGGATGGGAAAAAAAGAATCAAGATATATCATGTACAGGTACAAATTCCTTATGATGAATGTGATCATTATGTATATCTAAAATGTACTAATAAACTTAATCAATTAAAAAATAAAAAGATGAAATGTTTTAAGCACTGGGATGAGCTCATGGCAAAAAACTAGGTGATATTAGTGGGGAAATTGTTAAATGTGATTACATCATTTGTGTCTGTTAAATGGTATTTATTTGAAATGAGGCTCCTATTTTCTCAAAGACTGATAGTGATCCTATCTTTTTGTGTGATTACATTTCATAGTCATGGGTCACAGATCCCTGAGGAAGACATTACTGGGCTGTGAAACTAGCCAGAGACCAAGAAGATTTAAACCTCAAAGGAATAGAGAAAGAATTTATAATTTCAAGATGTCTAAAATAAATGCTGTAATATTGTAGATAGTTAAGTTAATTAGATATCTTGTATGCAGTTAGACACGGATACCCTCAGGGAGTCAACACAACCAACATGGAGAACAGGTGAGGGACATTCACTGGTTAGCATTGTAAAAAGAAGAAGCACTACTTCCCCTAGAGATAAATAGCAGTGATTGATATTCTAAATGGGAAATTCCTTGTATGAAACTTGTTTTCCCATTTGATCCCCATTTAATCAATATTATCTGGGTGACTGTACTTGTAATCTCATTGGTTGGTCATGATTTTGTCCCACCTCATGCCCACCTAGTAAATTTCCATTGGGTCTTATAGTTTTGTCCCACTTTGTACCCACCTCACCACATGGCTTTGCTGTACAAAGCATCTTTGAAATATGGGGTGTCCAGGCAACTCACTTTCCGGTCTTTCTTCTGTCTCTTTGAGACAGAAGCTATCCTTCTCTCAATACATTTTCCTACTCTTAACCTTTGTTGTTCCTAGACTTCATTCTTCAATTTTAGAAAACATGAATTTGTGTTTCAGGTATCTAGCAGGTTTGAGAGTTATTCCCCCTATATCAGTAATAAAACAGAAGTCAGAAACTAATAATGTGGAAAATATTTATCTAAATTTAAGTCAAACTGAGGAGAAGATAAAGATCATTATGGTCACCATTCAATTGTAATATGTGTTGTTACCCAAAATTATTTACTATTTTTCTTCTGGAGTATTAGTGATTTTTCTTTTAGTTGTAGTGGAGGTATCATTTTCCTGGAAAATAAATTATTTTAAAAAAGCTTTATTTTATGAGAAGCCTTGTTTATAATGCTCAAAGAATTCTTAGCAAATGTTTTTTAAATTACTTACATTGTCAGTTGCCAAAGTAAACAGCATATTCCTCTGAGTAGAAATTGCTTAAAGGGATAAATGGCACAGTAAAACCTTGAAGCCTAAAAGTGGGAAATACATAAGGTAGATGAATTTTGTAGAATCTGGTCCTTATTTTTAGAATGCTAACACATCAATTAACTTTGATGTGAATATGCTACATATGCATATGGCAGTAGAAATGCTTAGCATCTTTAGATGTGAGCATGTATTTTTAGCTACATATGTGCTGTCAAAAGTATCTAGAGGTATCACATTTATATGCACAAATGCAGCCCGGTATTTACTCTTTCACATTCTTTCCTTCTTTCACATTCTTTATCTTTCTTTCCATTGTCTTATTTAAGCTATAGATAGACAAGTAGGAATCTAATCTTTGATAAATTTACTTTTCAAATTTAGCCACAGATTAACCAAATATTCTTCTACACTTAAGATAAAATATAAGCATTTTAAACTTATATTTACCTCGCCTTTCTTCCTTGATTATAAAATGTTTTTGTTTAGATTCTTTTACAATAAAAGCCAGGAGTCTTCATCTGGGAATCTCTAAACCTCTGTTCTCACTCATAGAGAGAAAAATATTTCTAACTATTGTAGGAGACATTTTCCCATTATATTTCTAAAGTGCACACTTTTAATAAAACAATATAGTAATTTTACACATATTAACTATTGACTTTCTAATAAGTAAAATAAGGATGTAGTACTTGATCAACTCCTTTAACAGTAAAGCCAACATTAGATATTCTCCTGATATACTTGTATTACAATTTGGGATAAATTAGTGTTAAATAGTTTCATCATAGTAAAATATATAAAATTTCATGGTAATATTTACAGCTGAGCTGTATACCATATTATGATTATATTTCCTTTCTTACGAATCTCCTGATTCTCCATTCCAGTTTAATTATAGCCTTATTAGAGGCTTACATAGCAATCTTTCACCTAAATGTACCATGACCAAATAAGATTCTCAAAGTTGTTGTTTCATGGTCAAATACTTCATGGGACTAATTAGGAGCAAAGTTTCCTTGTAAACAATTTTTCTAGACCACATCCTCCTCCTGCTTCAGTCTGGGCCAGTGAGTATTTAAGACTGGTGGCTAAATGTTACTTGGGACTTTGTGGTAGCATAACCCAAAGGTTTTTCTTCTCACTTCTATAGTTGATATTTTCTTGCTTATATTCCATATCTTTTCTCTTGCCTGTTCCTTGTAAGTAGTCCCTTTTTTTCTGAAGCATTTTGGGGAACTTTCTATAATAAGTTAATTTTCTGAGACTATAGAAACCTAAAAATATCTGATATTTATCTGCAGACTTAAGCAATGATTAAGATGTATTTCATAATTTTGCATATTTAAATGGCAAAATGGTGTTTTAAGAAAGAAAGGAGAATGGGAAATGGCTTACATTGTGGGTTGTGCCAGACTGTCAGCAACATTTCATTACTTTATCCTTCTATCCTCTGCCCTACAATAATATTTCTAAAAGCCAAGAAATACACTTTATAGGGTCCAGCCTTGTGGGAATCTGAGCCAGATCCCATCAATCATAGATCCTTCTCTGAGAAGTGGGAGGTAGAAAGGTCATTTACTTCTTCTACAACAGATATGTTAGAATGGGTTCCATGAGTAAGAAGATTCTTCAAGCAACTCTGATTGTTTCCCTACAAAAACCTGCCTCTTTGCTGGAGACAGTAAGGATTACAGACTATGGGCTTTTTCATTAAAGATTCTAACTTCTTGAGATCTAAATGCAAACACTGACAGCTACTAGTAAAATTTCTAACCTTTTTTTCCCCATAGCCCTTTCAGTTTCCTTATTTCTCTTATTACCAAATAGATACTAGATTAGACAGATAAACACATCCACACAAAACAAAAATCTTCCCTTTTGAAATTCCAAGACTGTTTCTTCTCTTAATTGAACACCTACTGATATAATTTTTATCCACAAAAGAAGGTATTTCTTAAAACTTTGTGAAATCTATGTAGTTATGCTGCTTAAAATTTAGAATTGTATGTTGTTATGATGCAGAATAGTGCATACTATTGAAATATAAGACTAAAGGGGTGGAGAAGAGAATTTTCCAAGACTCTCATTCAAAGTTAGCGTTTTTTGACATTGGAAACAGTAGAGAGAAAATTAGAAACTGAAGACAGAGAAATTAAGTTTACATATTTTTAAAAAGGGTTCAGAGAGCCAAAAGAGGTGGCAGAGGATGGAATTATGGGTAAATACTACAAATTTGGGGTGAAATGAGAAAAATACAGAGAACTTGGTGAGTTAGAAGTTTTGGTCTGTGTGTAGTTTTGGATAAAGAAACAGCTATGAAAATGTGTGTGTAAATTATTAATTAAAAGTCCTTAATGCTTTTTATAGAAATGCAAGTTTGGAAATACTTTTAAAGATTACTTTCTATTGCTGGCTAACAATTGTGTATCTAGCACTTATGTGAGATGGGGCTATACATGGTTTCTCAATTCATGTGGAATGTATTAAAAATATAAGGAAATAACTTGCTCAAATGTAGCTTGAGTTAACCTATTACCCCCTAGTACTTTCTGCACTGTTCTAAATTCACCATGGAAAAAATATCCTTAAAATTAATATTTTCTTCAAAATATTTTTAAAGAAAAATCCCCTGAAAGGACAAGTTCCATTTTTGAAGCTCCATCACACACACAAAAAAGTAACAGACAATAAAATTCATTGATATCACTTACTCTCTGAGGGCTACTATTCAATCCAATTCTTCTGCCCTATTACATACAGCTGGTTTCTTATAACACACACACACACACACACACAGACACACAGACACACAGAGACACACACACACACAAACACACATTCCAGATGCCTAACAATCATCTCATCCTTTTTTCTGAGATATGAGTTCCTTGAGAGTAACCATCTGTATCATTTTTTTTCTTTCAGGTTATTCTATAGGTTATTTTTTTTCTAACTCTCAAGTATACAGAAATTTATTTAATCAAAATAGAAACTGCTAATTTTACTAAATTAAAAAAAAATACAACTCAGCTTCTTTTATGAATCCTTTACTTTTTTTTTTTTTTTTTTTTTTTTTTGGTACCCGAGATTGAACTCGGGTCCTTGCGCTTGCGCAGCAGGCGGCGAAACCACTGAGCTAAATCCCTAGCAGGGAATCCCTTACTTTAATAGTCAGCTATTCATTGCTGTTGAAAAGACCTGAGAATAACAAATGAAGGAAGGAAAAGTTTATTTGGGGTCATAGTTTGAGAGGTTTCAGTCCATGCTTGGCTGGTGCCATAGTTACGGGTCTTGGGGCAGAACATCAGGTGAAAGGGTTTCGTGGAGGATGCTGATTACTTTACGGTGGCCAGGAAGCCGAGAGAGAGAGTAAGAGAAAACAAACAAGAGTATACATTAAACATGCCTTAAAAATTTTCTGTCCTAAATCATGATTCTTACTTAAGATGTATTTCTGTGTTTTTGCTGTTTCTATATTTAATTAATTTTTATCATTTTTATAGTACATGTTCATCTTAGTTACTTTTGTTGATGAGATAAAATACTTGACACTCAAAGTTAAAAGGAGGAAAGGTTTATTTTAGTACACAGTTTGTTGAGGTTTCAGTTTAGAGTTGCCTGTCTCCAAGGCAGGGTGGCAAGGCAGAGGGACAACACAGAGGAGAAACAGTTCATTCCAGGCAGAAGACAGCAAAAGCAAGCAAGCCTCTTTCCCTTATGTCCTATCTAGGCTACTCATCCTAAAGCCACGTAGCACTCACACCCTTAATCATAGTGCCCTTAATCCTAGCATTGCACCATGAATCAATCCCAATGTCACACATTCTAGATCCAGCCACCTCTGTAAAGCCCCATCTATGACTTCACAAGGCTTTCCGGGGACATCTAGACACAACCCATAACTATGTTTGGAGAACAGTGTGATAATTCAATATATGCATACTATTTCTACAAGACTGAGAGAGCTTTTCTCTTATCATTCATTTCTTCCTTACATAGTGAATGAAAAACAATTCTTAGGAACCATAATATTGAATAATAGTGAAATATCACACTTCACATTATGTATTTTTCATTGTATCTCTTAAAATTTTTTCCCACCTACTAAAAGCAAAACAATATATGCTTTTTGGGACATTTTGCTTTTATCAAATAATTTTGGTAAAATTATTAGACTAAATATTGTATCAATTATTAAAAATAGAAGAACAGACATTTTTCTATTAAATACGCTGCATTTGCAAAATCCTTGATACCTTTGCATATAGTACATAAGCAATGACTTACAGAAAGGGTAAATTGTCTTTTTTGGAAAAATACACAGGATGTTACAGCTCTGACCTGCGAACCTTGCTTCCTGTGGTCTCTGACTTCTTACTGAACTGGCAGTCTCTTTGATTTAAAATACATACACAAAAGGCCTGCTATGCTTTTGGCTTTCCAAAGACTTTTTTTTATAGCGAGACAAAGTGAATGGGATAAATGGAGAAAAAGAGGGTGAGAGACAGAATGAACTCATATATACTCAGTACTTCGTCATAACTCCTCTCAAAAGAAAAAGAAAGATTAAAGGGCATATTTACCAGACAAGTGCCTTGACTTGGGATGTAATACTCTGTGCTTCTTCCCTTAAACTTTAAATAAAGATAATCTTCCAGATTCATTCATGGGCAACAATGATCAGTTTCTTTTTTTCAGATAGACTCCAGTCAACCTCTGTATATTCCCATCAAGAGCACAGGATACAAAATTAGTCAGTTAGCATGGTGTGACAAACTATTGTTGCTATCTACTGACTACTTGTATAATTGGTGAAGTATTTTTAATATTTTCTACTAAGATAAATGTTTCAAACCTCAGAATTTGAGCTACTGGAGACATGGAATATAATGTAACAATTTTGTTCATTAGATATTATTATAGGTTGAATTATTTCCTAGTTGTAAACTCTTAGGTTGAAGTCTTAACTCCCAATACCTCAGAACATGACCTTATTTAGAAAGAAAGTCTTACAGATGTAATTAGCTGAGGTCAGGCTGGAGTAGAGTGGAGTCCTAATCCAATAAGATTATTGTCCTTAGAAGAAGGATAAATTTAGACACTGACATGCATACAGGGAGAACACCATATGAAGATAGAGGCAGAGATCAAGGTGATGCATCTATAGGCCAAAGATTGCCAACAAACCACCAGAAGCCAGGCAGAATCAGGGAACAGTTTTTCCTCATAGCTCTCAGGAGAGCCCAGCTCCCAGATACTTTGATAGCAGATTTCTAGACTCTAGAACTGTGAGGTTAAAAAGTTTTGTTGTTTAATTCATCCAATTTGTGGTCCTATGTCTTGTGCAGCCTCACCACACTAGTACAAGCACCTATTTAGTTGTGTTTTTGGTGGAACTTCACATTGGAAAGTTAATATTAAATTTATCTTGCTATATTATACTACCCCCTAATTGCAAAATGTTTCTGTTATTTATGAGGTTGAAATTTTTCACACATTTCTACACTAATATATTCTGTGGGCCATTTTTCCTTATTTACTTCTAGGTGATAATGTAATGAAAATTTGGCCAGTGTCATTCCATCTTTTCTTCAGCTATGCCAGCTAGAGCTGTCCTAAAGCTTTCATCCATTGTGTCTCTCTGTAAGAAATACTCTTCTACCTCTCTTCAGCTTCTTCAGTTTTCTGCCTTATTGTCATTATTACTTAAAATTTTAGTTCTTCCTATTAAATACTTGCTGAACACCTGTACATAACATTTGTATCTTTATCACGACATCAATTATTATTACAATTGATACAATTATTCATATAGTAATATCTGACCTTTCTAAATTGTAAATGCTAAGGAGTTATACATAGAAGATAGTGAAGATCTAACAGTGAAGGCTGTAATAAATTCCCTGATTGCAAATTCAGATTTCTTACTGAAGAACCTTGGGTGACAGAAAATACTAACATCAGATATCACAAGTTTATTTACCTGAAATAATATGTGTTTTTGAGGATTGTCATAAGAATAGAGGGATATAATTCTATGAATAATTTATACAAGTATATGTGACATTTATTGGCTGTTATGTCCATTTTATGTCTGTGTCAAGTATATGCTAAATATTTAAATAAATATTTACTGAACATTTTTTCTGGATTTATTACCTTGTTTTAGAGTAACTAGAGTAATTTTAGATACAAAACTAGTTTGAAACTTTATCAGATAATTTGATTATGGATAATATTTTCATGGTTTTATTCATCTTGTAACAACTTGTATAACAAATGCAAAAGAAATGCTGAATTTTAGTGAAGAAAGTCAATACCAGAGATAAATTTGATATCACACCATACTATTATTTTGTGTGTGCATGTGTGCACACATGTATTTGTGCATCTATCTGTGTCAATATGGCTAACTGTGAAAACAGATGCCACACTGAAATTGAAAGCTTCAGTTTAAGTTTAATAAGAGGATTATTTACAAAGATGTGAGCATGATTTGGGGAAACTAACAGGGAATAATGCAGCAATAGAAGCTATTATAACATTATTTGAAGAAACAAAGAAAGGAAACAGACATAAGAATCTTGAGACAGAAGTCATACCGAAGAGACATCTTGGCAGGAGTTGTGGGTTACCAAGAAACAATCAAGAATAATTACCTTGAGCTCATTTTCAGCATGCCTTTGGATCTCATGCTGCGCCTCTCAATGTCCAAACCTGGAAAGAAGTTAACTAATGATGTAGTTCTACACAAGTTATCCTTTTAGGGCAAAGACAAGTGATGCAAATTTGATCTAATGAGGTAATGAAAGATTTCAAACCCAGTGTTTATATGTGCAGAGAAAATTTTGTAAGATTGTTAAACTGTTAAATTCTGCTGCATCTGAAAATTTTCTGTCTCTCTCTCGGTCTGTCTATATTTCTGTCATTTCACACTGAACCCAATGAGTACAAATGAGTATGAAATATTAGACTGAATATAGAATGTCTTGTATTCTAATTCTTTACCTAACTCATCAATTTATTTCCATTCTTACCCAAGATAGGAAAAATGATGTGTCAAAAACCAACTCTTTCCCCCATCTATTCTTGAAATTTTTTCTTGAGCTTCTCTCTTCCCAACCCCAATCATTATATTTCTTTACTTATTTCTTAGGTACTCTAGTAGTAGAGAGCTACTAGAGAAAAAAATCACGCAACCTTACACATTAGTACCAATATAAATTTGTGTTTTCCAAAGTCAAGCCCATTGTGACTCCTTGAATATCTTTTTCATATCTTCAGGTCAGCATTCTAAATCAAACTATTGAACCCTCACATTTAATTTAGTGTAATAGCATGGGCCACCAAGCAAGCTAATATTGTCTTCTTTTCATGTGAATATTAGGCACTTTGAAAAAATATGTCACAGATTTCTATTTTCCTTCCTACCACTCCTTAAACTCCATACAGTACTGCAATACTATGTGGAAGCAAGATTGGGAAATTTAAAAAATAACTAATGTAAACTCATGGACAACTACATAAAAAGAGTAAAGCTAATAATGAGAAACAAAGCTAAAATTGTTCTTAGAGACTTAAGGGTCCAAATATAT
>NW_004624754.1:135347-172107 GCF_000247695.1 Heterocephalus glaber | reverse complement strand
TTTTAAATCAATAGATTATTAGATTATTTTTAGCAAGAAAGTAAAGAAGAGAAACCTGTGATTGAGGAGGCTGGCTTCAGACCAAAATCCTATGTGTGATATTTCAAGTCTAACTGTAGGCAATCGCAAAACTCTGGGAGATAGGCCTCATGGGAAGAAGCTGCTCACCTCCCTAGGAGACTTGATACACAACCATACATTTCGACTTCTTTAAGGAAGTTGCAACAATGACTTGGGAAACTAACCTCATCATCCACCTTCCCCAAGCCATGCTTAAAGAAATATCTCTATTCTTAGCTCTAACTGATTTAGAGGCCACCTATCAGAAGCTGTAATTTAGGCATGTGCTCTACTTTAATTTATAATCTTTCCATTCCTAGTTCATCCTCTTCTGTTTCTCCATTCCACAAAGCCATAAAGGCATACGATAAATAGATACAAATTATACACAATGGAATACCAATCTGTGATGAAGTAGAATAAATGTGTCACTTGTAGAATAATGAGTGCACCTTGAGACCATAATGTTAGGTAAAAGAAATCAGACACAGAAGCTTAAATATCATATAGTTTTGCTTATATGAGAAACCCAAAATATAAATACAGAACAAAATAAAAGATATAAAATAGGAAAAAGGAAGATAAATCTTTTGGAAATTGGAAGGGTACCAAGAGATGGAGGGAGATGAAGGGGAGAGGAGGGTCTAAAAAAGTAATTAAAATGTGTTATATATGTGTACCAACTCCCCTCGAGGAATGTAATCAATTTGCACTAATCAAAAATAAAAACTGAAAGAAAAAAGAAGCTAATGAATTTTGTTCAGGTATCCTCAGCAGTGAAAGTCAATACCAACCTGTATTACATCCACCTAACACTCCTCAGAGCTATTCCATGGGGGAAAAATGGGACATTAAGGAATCATTGCTCCTTTTTCACTCTTTTTTGTACTTTTGCAGTAACTAAATAAAGATTTAGTTAATACTATTACCCTCATTGTTACCACCTTGACAATGACCAAATTATTTGTATGTTTGTTTTCTGGACCAGGAATCAAACTCAGGACCTTGCATTTGAGAGACAGGCAAGGGGCCCCTGAGCTACATCCCTGGCCCTGTGACCAACTTTTTGATGCATTAAAAGGCACTTGAAAATTTAATTGCAACTTGTGATAAAAACTTTCAAAACTTGGAATAAGTGTAAATTTACTCACCTTGTTAGTAGACGATAAAAATACTACAGCTAACAACACATTTAATGAAAAATGAATGAAAGATTCTGTAGTAAGTTTTGGAAAATGAAATGGAGCCAAATATAATCAAGTCTTTTCAACATCCCTTTGGTCCTAGTCAATGCAAAATAAACCAACATATAATGATAGGCATGTATATTGGACAGGAAAAAGTAAAACTGTTTTTCCCAGATGGTGACATTATTTTATATGACAAAAATCCTATAAAATTTGCAAAGAATTTTTGAGAATAAAGGAAGATAGTACATTTATAATATGGAAAATCAGTGTACAAAATGTACTTGTTTTCTTTTTGTATAAGTAAAAACCAGTTTCAAATTGAAAGTAAAATATAATTTATAAAACATAAAAATAGATAAATTAATTAGGGATTAATTCCTTTAAAATACCCCAAAGCTGGCTCAGTGAAAATATCTAAATATTGCAGAGAAATTAGAGAAGGTATAACAAATGAGAAAATATTCTATTGCTATGCATCGGAGATTCAATGTTTTAAAATGTCAGTTTTCCACATTTGAATATATAAATTCCAAATATCATCATAACTTCTTGAAAAGAATTAACAGATCAATTCTAAAATTTCTGTGAAAATATAAAGGAACAAAGTGGTTATAAATAAGTTGGAATACATGAGATTATCAGATTTCAGGACTTAATATAAAATACAATATGAAAAATATAAATTAGACTTTATCAAAATTAAAAATAATAAGACGTTCTTTATAAGACATCAGTGAGAAAATAAAAGAGTATAACAATGTCTGCAGGTTAATAAAGATGAGCTATGGTTGTCTGGATCTATTGTTAAGAGGAGATGATTGCCTAAGGAAAAACACAAGGAAGCTTTCTGAAGTAAGCTTTCTGGTTTGTTATGGTGATTATTGAGGCACATAAATTCAGAAAAATAATTACACTTAATTGTGCAAATTATGTCTCAATAAATTTTATTTAAAAGTTCTAAAATTCACTAATGGGGCCAGAAAGTTTCACGTGGTTTCAGTCATAAAAGTTCTTTGCTTTAAACTACTAGGAGATTAAATTGAAGATTTTGAGAACAGCAAAATTACACTGGATTGTAGGATGGTCTTAACAGTGTGTAAAGTGCTTCAGTTATTCTACGTGATTTAGTATTTATTTTTATTTCTGAAATTGGAACATTAAGCTTTCTCATCACTGGGACATAGTATCTGACACCTATAATTTAAAGAAGGAGAAATTTAATTTGGCTCATAGTGCAGAACATTCAGTCCATGGTTGGATGGCTCCAAGATAGAAAAGTAAAGGAAGAGAGTGCTGGAGCAAAGCTGCTTAGTTTGTATTGGCTGGCAAGCAGAGCAGGGGAGAAGCTCCAGAGAGGAAGAGGTCAAATACTGTCCCAAGGTCACTTCTCCATAGCCCACCCACACACTCAGATATGGGCTTCACTAATATGCTACACAGCTTCCAAGCTAATCAAGCTGATAAACTTAATCATCATGAATTTCCATAGAAGCCTCAGAAGCAAAGTGTTTATTTATAGTACATCACTAATCATTATGTAACTAAAAAGAGTATCTTTGAAACTCATCAAGGAAATTGAAAGGGAAGCAAGGGTTCCAAATTCATTCCTGAAAGCAAGTATTAGTTTGATTCCAAAACCAGGGAAAGACCCAATCCAAAAAGAACTACTGGTCAATCTCCCTAATGAACATAGATGGAAAAATCCTCAACAAGATACTGCCAAACAGGATACAAAGGATGATCAAGAAGATCATACACTCTGACCAAGTTGGATTTATCCCAGTAATGCAAGGATGGTTCAACATTTGTAAATCAATAAATGTAATGCACTATATTCACAGAATCAAGAACAAAAACTATATGATTATCTCAATAGATGCAGAAAAGGCATTCAACAAAATCCAACACCCATTCATGATAAAAAACCCTACAGAAAATTGGAATAGAAGGTCTTTATCTCAAACTGATTAATATTATCTATGAAAAACCAAAAGCTAGCATCATAGTAAATGATCAAAAACTGAAAATTTTCATGCTACAATCAGGAACAAGACAAGGACGCCCACTATCACCACTCCTGTTCAAAATTGTTCTGGAAACATTATCCACAGCAATTAGAAAAAAGAAAGAAAGAAAAGGAATAAAGATAGGAAAGGAAGAAGTTAAATTGTCACTATTTGCTGATGATATGATACTTTATATAGAAGACTCAAAATACTCTGCCAAAACACTTCTAGACTTAATTGACAGATTCAGTAGAGTAGCTGGATATAATATCAACATTGAAAAAATGATAGCCTTTTTAATATACAAATAATTAACTCACTGAGAGAGAAAATAGGGACACGATTCCTTTTACAATATCATCCAAAAAAAAAAAAATAGAAAAGAAATATCTAGGAATCAATCTCACAAAGAAGCAAAACACCTCTACACTGAAAACTATAGCACTCTGAAAAAGGAGATTGAGGAGGATATAAGAAAATGGGAAGACATCTCTTGTTCCTGGATAGGAAGAATGAATATAGTGAAAATGGCCATATTTCCAAAACTACTATATAGATTCAATGCAATGCTAATTGAAATTCTGACAATATATTTCACAGAAGTAGAGGAAACAATCCAAAAAATTCATTTGGAACCAGAAGAGACTTAGAATAGTAAAAGCAAATCTAGGCAACAGAGACATGGCTTGAGGTATCACAATGCACAATTTGAAACTATACTACAAAGCTACTGTGATAAAAACAGCATGATACTGGCAAAGAAACAGACCTAAGGATCAGTGAATAGATAAGAAGATGGAGTAAGAATGCCAGATATAGTCAGCCACCTCATCTTTGACAAAGAGGCTGACCACCCTCATTGGAGGAAAGCCTATTTAATAAATGGTGTTGGAAAAAACTGAATTTCAACCTGCCAAAGAATAAAACTAGGCCCATACCTATCACTATGCACTAAACAGATTGAAGTGGATTAAAGATCTAAATATTAAGACACAAACATTAAATTTGCTGGAAGATAAGTTAGGTAGAACTATTGAAGACATTGACATAGAAAAAGACTTTATGAACAAAACCTCAGTAGCATGGGAACTAGCACAAAGAATCAACAACTTCAATCTTATCTTATTAAAAAGATTCTGTACAGCAAGAGAAACCACAAACAGAACTAAGAGACAACCTACAATGTGGGAAAAAAATTTCAGCAGTTGTACCTTAGACAAAGGACTACTATTTAGAATATACAAAGAACTGAAAAAAATGAGACCCTTCAAATTCAAAGACCCCATCCAAAAATGGGCATCTGAAATGAACAGATATTTCTCAGATAAAGAAATATATGAAAAAATATTCAACATCACTGGTTTTTCGAGAGATACAGATAAAAACAACTTTGCGATTCCACCTCACCCCAGAAAGAATGGCTGTTATAAAGAAATCATCCAATAACAATTTCAGGTGGGGATGTGGGAAGAAAGGAACCCTTCTTTATTGTTGGTGGGAGTGCAGACTGGTGCAACCACTGTGGAAATCAGTATGGAGATACCTCAAAGAACTAGGTGTGGAGGTCCCATTTGACCCAGCTATCCTCCTGCTGTGTATCTTCCCAAAAGAATTAAAAGAATCATACCATAGTGATATATGTGCACCTATGTTTATAGCAACACAGTTTGTAATAGATAAAGCTTGGAAATAGCCCAATTGCCCATCAACTGGAGACTGGATAAAGAAGATGTGGATTTTTAAAAATAAAATGGAGTACTACTGAGCCATAAAGAATGAGAAACTAGAGACATTTATAGCTAAACGGATGCATCTTGAGGTCATCCTCTTAAGTGAAATAAATAGGACACACGTGTAAATACCCAATAGTTTGTCTAGTATGAGAAACTGAAAATGTAATTAAGGATTAAAATGATTAAAATGAACAATTGATAATTTGAAATATGAAGAAAATATTCAAAGGGTAGGTCTGGCAGGAGGGGAAGGGGAGAGATCAGAGTTATAGGTTGGAATCTGGAAGGAATCCATATATAGATTGTGTTTAAAAGTATAGGAAGAGTTGTAGATAGAGACTAGGCTGGAGCTTATCAATGGGTTGGGAAGGAACAGTCACTGAGATCAAAGGAGAGAAGGGTGTTTCCAAAAGAAGCACATACAACTATGTATAGTACACAGTACTTTATAGTGTGATAAATGACTGTTACTGTTTTATAGACTTATAACATGATGTGCTTTTCATCCTTTAGAGCATCATCCTACTTATGCTAAAGAGTTTACTGTAAAACAGTGTGCTGCTATGCCGGTGGTAGCCTCATATGTCTCATGTTTAACTGCATATTTGGATAATATTAATGAGCCATCACAGTTGATTGACATATACCTTCTCAGTTTGCACTTAGAAGTTGGCACTCTGTGTGGTACTTTGTGATACACATGGATGAAATTGCCTAATAACATATTTCTCAGATTATATTTCCATCATGTGTCACATGACTATATTGAAATTTAAATTTAAAAAAAATTGGCCTACATGGAGTCTACTAGTTAATTAGAATTTTTCTCCAGACTACTATTAGTTCAATATTAGTTTTGAAAATCTTTCTAAAATAAATCACATCTTCTGATGTCTTGTTAATGCCTGAGATGTTTTTTAAAATTATATGGAAAAATGTTTAAGTACTTTTCTGTTTTGCTTTGGTTGAGTTCTATTATATTTGAATATTATTATAGTTTTTCCCTTGCATTGTTTTTCTTTGAATAGTTTTAATTTTTTGTATATGTGTGATTAGTGAATGATAATAAAGTTATAAAAAAAAAGAGTTTCTTTGAGTAACAGAAGTTTCATTGTGAACTTCTAAGGTTTCAAGCCAAATACTCAAGGTTAAAAGAATTAAGAGAATGCAGAAGGAAGGACTGATAAATAATGTACGAAAAAAACTGAATAATGTAAGATGAAATAGGATTGGGAACAAGGTCAGATTTAGAATACAAGATATATGTAGAAGGTCAATCACATGCAAGAGTTGATTCTCTCTTTTATCTACTCCCCAAATAAGATCTATTGCTGACCCAGAGCCTCTTAGAATCCTTATGCTTTCTTTTATTCTAGGATGTTTTTCCTATAGTTCATGTAAAAATGATTTTTTTCTCTTTGCCTCTAAAAATATGATTAAGTATTAACATTCAACCTTCTTTTGAGTGTTTTGATCGCAAAAAATATAAAACATCATTCCACTTCTTTTTTAACTTCCAAGAAAATACAGCTCACATTATTATCACTTATTTCCTTCTTCATTTATTTTACATATGTACCACTGTTGTTTCTGAGCATATCTGAATTCTGTAGCTCATGGTTGGCAAAGAGAAATAGAAATCAACTTTGTCCTGTCTATCACAGCAAAGTCACATGTGGTCCAAAGAGACTTGAACATTTTTCTTGGAAATTGAGGACAATTCTACCTGGTACTTGATGAGATCATATTTACATTTTTTTTCATTACTGGATATTTGTAGAGAGATATCTTGATTAGTGGACAATAAATTTAGTAACCTACTTGGCATGATTTTTTTGTGTGTGTACTCTTGGTAGCCTTATTAATCCAAATAGAAACCCCAATACTAACTACTAACAGTGAAGTAAAAACATATGGAATAATTTAACAAAATGCATCTTTGCTTTACAATGGTTTGTAAACTTACCATGCTGACCAAACTTAATTTTGTTTTTATTCATAATAAAATCTGTAGTCTAAGCATTGTATTTTAGCAAAATGATCTCTGTTAGTCTTTGATTCTACAGTCCTTGAAAATCCATTAACAAAGAAAGCTGAAGAGGAAAGTGTCTCCTGACTTACGATAAAGAATCCAGCTCATTTTTATGTTAAATCATAAGGTACACTTTTCTGTTTGTGAATTTCCAGATATCCTCATTAATTGTTAGAGTATTTCAGTTCCCTAATTCTAATTTGTTCTATACTAATCATGAACAGAAGATAGATTTAGTTATATTTCAATTTCAAAAATAACTGCTTAATTTCTCAGGAGAAATGACTGTTCAAAAAGACAAAATAAGTTACTCAGCTGAAACTATGGTACATTTTCAAAACCCATTAAATATTTATAAATTTTAAAACAAATATGATTTTCATTTAAAGTATTACGATAGTTGTACTTAGCATGAGTGGTTTCATTTCTTTTTTAACTAACATTTATCCCCTTATAGGAACTGAGGAAACACACTGAGGTATAATATTCATATTTCTAACATTCAGAGCTGAAGTTCATCTTTTACTTACATATCTAAGTATAATTTATTTTAATTATTATTTGAAGGGGTACAAAGAATGAAAAGATAATGAGCATTTCCAATTATATAATGGCAGTTCCAATACAAAATGAACACCTCTAATAAAGCTATAATAGATTTCCTTGAGATTATTTTGTGTACACATTGTTTAACTTGTGTAGAGATTTTGCTATCAATTTTTATCTTTTTTTTCACTTTATCTTATAAGCATGTGTCCTTGTCATTAAATGACCTAGGAATATTTTTGAATAATATTTTTATTTTAAAAGTTTTTATTTTATGGAGTTATTGCAAAATTGTACAGAGACTTCTAGTATAACTCTCACTCTCTCCCCTATCATTAACATCTTAAATTAGTAGATGTAAATTTATACATAGGTAGATTCATTTAAAACACATTAATTATTAGGTTAAATTCCAAACTTTATTCAAATTTCTTTAATCTGCTTCTAAAGGAAATTTTCTATTTGGGATTTCATATAGAATACTACATGATACTTAGCTGTCTTGAATACTTTAGGGTATTCTTATAATGACAGTTTTTTGGACTTCCTTGTTTTTGACCTTAATAATAGTAAGAAATACTAACCAGGTCTTTTTAAAGTGTCTTTGAAATGAACCTCATCTGTCTGCTCTTTCTCTTATTAAACTGGGGTAACGTGATTTGGGGAGGGAAATCACAGAACTAGATGTCATTTTTGTCATAACATACCAACATGACTCACCTTGATCATGTTAACCTTGATCACCTGACTGAGGTAGTGTTTGTCATGTTTTCCCTCTGTACTATGAATCCATTTTCCCTATTTCCAAACTGTACTGTTTGGAAAGAGATTTGTATTCTATATCCTTGAAAGAGAAGTGTTTACAAAAGTTACTTTAAATGTTTTTGGAAAGGAAGCTTCTCTATTTTCCTGCATTATTTGTAAATTCAATTATTTATTTATAGTTTGGGGAATCTGTATTTATTTTATACTTTGGATTTTAACCCATATTATATTATCTGTTGATTGAAGTGTCCTAATTTTTTGGAACTCTTTCAGTAGGTCCTGTGTCCCTTTACATACCACCATTTTTTTCATTTAATTTTTTGTAATAGCATGTTTGTAGTACATAATGATTACATGCATTGTGGGAAGTAATACATGCGTATAACATCTTATTATTCTCCTCTTTCTTCTCTGCTCCTCCAGCCATCTCTAGATCCCTTTCCTATTTATAAAAGTTCTGTTTCCCTGTTTTCTATCGTCAATCTTTTCTTTTATTCCTTAAATTCTTGATAATTTGGGATTCTCATCTAAGAGAAGTTATGCAACATTTAAATTTGTATGCCTGTTATTTCACTTAACATTATGGTGTCAAGGTGCATCTGGTTTCCTACAAATGATTCAAAGTTATTCTTATTTATAGTAGAGTCATACTCCATGTTATATAAATACCACATTGTCCTTATCCATTGCATCTGTTGATGGATTTATAGGCCACTTTCAAGATTTTCTATTATATGAGTTGTGCTGCTTAATTCCTTTTTCCTCCATCATCACTTCATCTATTGTATCTCTTACGATTTAAAAAAAGATTTATTTCCCTACTTCCTATTATCTATCTTTTATTTTGCTGTTTGAGTACTTTCTTGCTTTCTGATTCTCCAAGATCCTCCAGGCTCATTTCGTATATAACTTGCCTCCTGTCTAGAATCAGCCTTGCATCCTGTTATGGAAAAGTGTGATTAATGTCCAAGATTTTGGTTATATTGTTTTCTGTTTTTAGAATTAACTCCTTTCCCTATAACAATGATGGTGTTTTAGAGATGCGTGCCCAAGCTGCAACCCAAAACCCACTTATTTATTGCAAAGTGACAACATTGCAATTAAACCTGAATATTGAGGTTTTAGGTTAGGAAAAACAACTCATACATTAACGTCTTTTGTCTTAAAAGAAAAACAAATAACGCACATGACATAGGTCTGTCACCATGACCCTAGAGAAACTTATTACCTATATGAGCTTATATAATAATAATACATATTTCTTGAATAGTTGAAGAGTGGGCATTATTTTCCAAACCTTACATATTTCACACATTTAATCTCAAATAACTCTTTGATGTCAAGCATATTATTTTCCCTATTTTATCAGTGAAGCTCTACATTACCTAGAATAAAAAAGGATCTAATACTGATTATTCAGTCTAATCATTTTCAACTGCTTAATTTTATTCGGCAGGAGATATATCAAATCTTATTTCTTTATTCACCTATTTGCAATTATGAATATAGCTAATATAAAGAGTCACATGTAGGCTATTTTGTGGACATGTATTCAGATAGGTTGATTAATTACCTAGAAGCATGATTAAGCTTTTAATACAATGCCACACTATTTTTCAAAGTAGCTTTATCATTTTGCATTCAAGTTTTCAGATTTTAGCAACTTTATCAAGTAACAATATCTCATTGCTTCAAGTTGTCAGTCCCTAGTGACAATTGACATTGCACATCTTTGACTGATTGTTTATCTTCTATATATCCTATGGTGACACGTCTTGATCTTTTTCCTATTTTTGAAACTTGTGTTACATGTTTATTTATTGTCAATACTTTTATTATTGAGCTTTAAGAGGTATATGTGTGCATGCATTTATGTGTGTGTGAATGCATGTGTGTGTCTTTCTGTGTGTTTTAGACATCAGTCTGTTATAAATATTTGCCAATATATTCTCCTAGTATATGACTTGTCTCTTCAGTTTCTGGTTTCTTTTGCAAAGGAGGAATTTATACTTTCAGTTAATTTATTTTCAATGGTGTATTTCTTGTTGCTTTTAAACTTTTATCAACAATTCCAGAGCTTCTCAGACTTTCTCATGTGCTTTCTACTAGAATTTTGTTATTATATATTTTATATTTAGGCTTTGATTTATTCCAAGCTGATTTTCACAAGCCTGAATCAATGTTCATTTTGTTTTGAATGTGGATGTCTGATTGTTCCAGCACCATTTGTTGAAGATAGAATCCTTTCTGTATCAAATTGCTTGTGTTTTTTTGTGAAACAAAAAAAACCATTTTTTGTATGTGATCTTGTCCTTTTTAATGGATTTATGTATCTATTATTTGATTAGCAGTAAGCTTTTTTATTTACTATAGCTTTATAGAAAACCTTGAAACTTAATATTGTACCTACCTATTTTGTATTTAGAATTTTTATGTAAATTTTATGTTGTTTTTCAAGAATTACAAAATACTTTACTAGTATTTTACTGAATCCATAGATAATATAGGGAAATCAACTTGAGAAGAATTGGCCTGTGACTATACAGATTTCCAATCCATGAACATGGATAATATTTAGATTTATTAGTTATTTGATTTCTTTTATCAGAATTTTATAATTCTCTACAACAGATCCAGTACATACTTTCTTATATTTACATTTAAGTATTTTAAGTGCAATTATGAGTGGTATTTTTAAAGTATGAAATTATAATTGTATATAGCTGAAGAATTATCTAGACTAGTTGACTGAATATTAACCTTTATTCTATTACTTTGCTATATTTGATTGCTATTTCTAGGAGAGTTTTGCCAATAATTTGGAATTTTCTCTGAGATAATTCTGTCTTGTGCAAGTATAGACGGTTTTATTACCTTTTTTCTAAAATGCATACATTTTATTTGCTTTTCTTATTTTATTGTACTGACTAGGACTTTGAATTTTATTTTGAATAGGACTGGTGAGACACTGAACACTTGCCTTCTTCTCAATATGGGAAGATAACATTAGCTGTGATTTATTATAGATATTTTTATTAAGTAAAGGATACATTTCAATCTCAGTTTGATAAGTTTTAATTAGAAATGGGTGGTGGATATTTTAAGTGCTTTTCCTACTCTATTTAAAAGTTTATATTATTTTTCTTCTTTAAACTCCTGATGTGGCTGGTCATTTTGTACAATTATTTTATACTTTATTAGATTATGTTTGCTAAAAGTTCATTGAAGATTTTTATATCCATGTTCACAAGGAACATTTACGTGAGACTTTCCTTTCTTATAATAGTTTTATTTGATTTAAATGGTATTTTAATGATATCAGAATAATACTGTCCACTTAGAATAAGTTATAACTTATTCCTGTGCTCTCATTGTCTTGAACAGATTGTACATAGTGAATATCATTTCTTTCTTAAGTGTTTGGTAGAATCCAGATGGGAAACCATCTGGGTTTGGGGCATTGTCTGTTGTAAGCTTAAGTATTATTTTGATTTCTGTAATAGATATAAAGATATTTAAGTTGTATATTTCTCCCTGAGTTTTGTTGTTTTATACATTTTAAGAAATTGACACTTTATATCTAATTCATTAAATTGTTATGCTTCATCTTTTGACCCTCTCCTGTTCAGTGCATACATGTCAAGATTAGTATGGATTCTTCGATATGGGACTCCTGTATTATTACGCATATTCTCTTTTACTTTCTCCTAATAATTTCCTTACTCTGAGGAGTGTTTTAATTAATATAATACTTAGGGTTTTTTTGGAATAGTGTTAATATAGTGGATCTCTATTCATCTCTTTAATTTTAACTTAGCTGGAGATATGTACATACAATTATATTTAAAGGATTTTATTTTATGTAACATGCAGTACAGTTTCATTTATTTACCCACCTTCAGTTTCTGATTCTTTTTTATATGTTCGGATCATTCACATTTAAAGTGAATGTTGTTATAGTTAGTTCAATTAATGTATTTTTAATTGATTCCTATAATTGCATTGGTGCCTTTTCCTTAATTTCCTTTCTTTTTTAATTGACCATAATTCCTGCTTTTTGTTTCATTTATTTCCTCTCTTTATATCAATTATAGTCTAAAAAGAATTTTGTGATTGACTTTAATTTTCAATGCATGTTTTAATCTAATTTAATATTGTACCACTTTATGTGTATTATAGATCCTTTATATCAGAGTACTCTCAGGTACTCTCTTATTTCCCTTGTGACATTATTGTTCATTTGTTTTCTTTGCCACATACTGTATTATGGTCACCAATATTACTCTTATTACTTTAAACAAGTGTCTTTAAGATTAATTAAGATAAAGAAAATTGAAAGACCTTGTTTTACTTTCATTTGATCTTTTTCCATTATTCTTTCTTTAAGAAAGTCTGAATTTCTTACTTATATACTTTTACTTTTCCATGAAGATCTTATTTTCATATATCCTCCAATGCAGATCTGCTAGTGAATGACCCCTTCAATTTTGATTTGTTTGATAAGGCATTTCTGTTTCACTTTTGAAGAGTAGTTTCATAGAATATAGGATCCTAGTTTGGTGAAGAGTTTGTCTTTCAACATGAATATTTCACTCAACTCTTTTTGTTATTATGGTTTCTGTTGAAAAGTTCACATAATTCCATATGCCTAATGTTTCTTAAAATTATTTACTTTTGAGCTTATAAGAGAAAAAACACACTGATAAAAATACACTTTATACTCAAAAGCTCAAGGTACCAAATTCGATCCCTGGTTAAAAAAAAAAAAGAACCATTTAAAAACTTAAAAAAAAATACACTTTACAATCAAAATATTGTTAGAAACATGTTTATTTTTGCTTTTGAAACGATTATGGTAAATGACAATGAATTAAAGTAATTTCATATCATATTTATTATGATGAATAATAATTTTATTTGACTAAAATATATATCATGAATGATTCCTATTAGGATTATTTTGCTCACTTATTTTAAGGGTCTATGTAACACTGAAGTTTTTCACTGGAATTCAGTATTCATGTGTACCTCAGGAAGAACATATGGAGAATAATTTGTGATTTTGCCAAGTTTCTTCAAAATCTAAATTTCACAATTTTGGGAGCCAGAAAGGAGTTCTACATTTAAAAGCTATGTGTGAAATTATATCATCCCTTTTGTCATTTAAAAATATTTACTGTTATTTTTCCCTGAAAATAAAGACAAGGCTATGTCCATATTATGAAAAGGCTCACAGTACAGTTGGCAGACTCATCAAGAACTAAGGTTCAGTAGTATTAAATGTTTCACTGAGGAGGTAGTCTTACACTAAATGTAAGTATAAAATTTCCGAGGGAACAAGTAAAGGGTAAGAGTCCAGACTCAGGTAAAGACAGTGAATAAAGGAGTGAAAATGTGGAAGAACAAAAGACTTTCATAGAACTGTAAGTGATGTAACTGTAGGTAAGGTATGATGGCAATAAAGTGAGATAGCCAGCAGTAAGCAATGCTTTTTTTTTTTTTTTTTTTGTACCGGGGATCTAACTCGGGTCCTTGCACTTGCGCAGCAGGTGGCGAAACCACTGAGCTAAACCCCCAGCCCCAAGTAAGTAAGACTTTTTAAAGTTGTTAGACACTGAACCCCACTAATAATCTGAGGGAAGCTGTCTCAACCAGAAAAAATACAATATTTTATTAAGAATTTTGAGCAATATTACATTAATGTATGGACCCAGCATCACACAAGACCTCTTACATTATTCTGTCATGCTTATATTTTACTTTATATGGACCAGGAAACATGAGTGATTTTAAGTGAGACCAGATGGTAGAATATGGTTGCGTATGATGTCTTCTTTCATCCAAATTATAGTGATACAGCATTTATCATATTTTCCCAAGGTTACTATCTCTTGTGAGTTTAGGAACAATGACTTTGTTTCCTTATTAACGTCTCTGTGATAGGTAACTTTTGCCTTATTGCAGTATCTTGGTTGATCTGTCTTCCACCAATAGACCCTTGGGTTTTGGACACGAGACGTTGCTGTCACCATTCCATTATTTCATCTCAGGAATAGATACAGACCCTGTCTTCTTTTCCCACAGAGCTAATATGATGCTATAAGTTTTAGAAAGTTTGATGAAAGAGCAAGGGTAATGAGTGAGAATTATAGAACAGAGAGTAAGGTAAAAGTGACTGAGCCTGGGGCTCTTAAATAATTTCAGTCAATCTCTTCCTAACAACAGTTTCAGGCATCTCTAGGGCTTATCATTTGACTACATTTATTCTATTACTCAGAAAGATTACCTTCTGCCTTAACTTAATAAATGCCTTTTTTGTGAAATTATTCCCCATCTCAGTATTAATCTTTCTAGGTGATTGACATTAGGAACATTAATACTTTTGAAGGATTTGGTAGGAATGTAAGAAATTCTCAATTTCTTCCCTTCTCCTGATAGGTACCTTTGCATGCAGACAAAGGGGAATTCATTTCCTCACTTCATCTTTTCTGGGCATGAGATAGTTTGTGACTTCTTTTGATTAGTATAATAAGGCAGAAGTTATTCTGTCACTTCCTGGAATAGTCTACCACAAAAAGGCCCTGTATCTTCTGTTTACTTAATGTTAGCACCATATGAGAAATCTGACTACCCTGCAACTAGCATGCTGAAGGGAATCCTAAACTAGTCACAATAGAAAGACTTTGGAGAAAGAAGTCTACTCACCCTTTAGTCATCCCATCTGCGGTACTGAGAGTTGAGTTATACAGCCATTGTGGTAGACTGAGTTGTGTCTCTCTCAGAACTGGTATGTTGAAGCCCTAAATACCAAGGTATTCGGAAACATGGTATATGAAGAGGGAATTAAGAATAATTGATGATAGAAGGGTCTAGCCATAATTCAGTAATCCTGGTATCTTCAGAAAGGGAGGTCCGGACTTTAGGAATATCCTATGCATAAAAAAACCTGTGAGAAAAGAAAAAAATTTGACCATTTGTAAGATAAGGAAAGAAAACTCATGAAAAACAGTCTTGGATTGCTAGCCTACAGAACCATCAGAAAATAAATTTATATTCAAACTTCCCAATGTATAATATTTTGCTATGTCAATCCAAGGGGACTACTAATGCCACCTTGGAAATTCCAACCCATTATCACAATGCTGAGCAGAGGAACTGTCCAGCAAAGTGCAATCATAGAAATAATAAATTTTGGAGTAGTTCATTATACAGTAACAGAGGGCTAACATAAAAGTATACAACCTCAAGCTTAATCCTATCCATAAAGATGTTTTTGGGCAAACTGACCATAATGAATATTTCTGGCCAAAGTCTGGCTCATTTTGGTGTTGCTAAAGAATATCCATCTCATTGTATCTCCCTATCCACAGACTTAGCCAGAGTCACTGATATGTATATTTGACAATCTGATAAATTATAATAATAATAATTCATAGTTTTTACCACCCTTGCATTTTGTGAGGGGTGATAATATTTCAAAAATAGATAAAGCACTAATTAGGGATGTGGTAAATTTTATTTGGTAATATTTCATTTATAATTTTTCATTAAATCTAGTAAATTAAATTGGTATGAGGATCTATTTTGAGGGACAACATTAACCACTACCTTATCAACATAATTTAGTATGATACAATGAAACTTAAGGTTTCCAAATTTGTTCTATACTTAGATAAAATTAGGGAATGTATTAATGTGTTCCTTGAACATTACAGATAGTGTTATAACTGATTTCAAGTGTTGTATATTTTTGAGTGAAGAACAGTTAATGTTCATTTTATAGAAATCATTTATATCACAAGGATATGTAAAATTGTTGAGATTAAGTGTATGAGATTCTTTTTTATTTTCAATCATACCTGCAGAATATCTGTTTCCTGTTTTAATATCAAGTTTTGTGTAATCTCTTTCTTTCCTGATCAGTGTTTTAAGAAATGAGTTATGAAGTTACTTGAGATATCTCCAATTTAATATATTTTATGTAATTAACTTCTCTCTTTTTACCATTAAGTGATTCTAAATATATTACTGAAATTTAAAAATTGGCTTCATGTCTACTCAGTGGATGGATGGATGGATGAATGGATGGATGGTTGGAGTGTTAGAAAAAGCGAAAAGTCTTATTTTTGCTCTACTTTCACACCACAATCAACGAAGTCTTCTGTGCCCTCAGAAAGTGCAAGAATTTTTCCCACCAGCAACAAAGTAATCCTTCAACAGACAGGATGTCCTTTAATTTGCATGCTGACACTATTGATCTGGACATAGCATCAGATCCCACAAATCAAATGTTAAGTCTCCAACACTGGCCTCACCTCAATTACAGTTTCAAGCTCAGGACTCAGGACTTCTAGTTGATTAACCAACTACAAATTGGGTTACACACAATCATCTCCTCCAGTAAAATTAATTTATTGGAGAATTCAGAAAAACACTATACTCATTTATTAGTTTATAATACGGGATATTTAAAAGGATATAAATAAGCAGCCTGATGAAAGGATATATAACATATGGTCTGGAATGGTCCCAAGAATAGGGGTTTCAATCCCTGGGGAATTGGAGGGAGTGTTACCCTCTTGACACATGAAAGAGTTTTTGTCTACCTTTTTGTGAGCCTCTTCCTGTTCCAGTGACCAGAAGTTCTGCAAATCCTGTCCATTTGTATATTTATGGAGAATTCATTACATAGGCATGATTAATGCATGGACAACTCTGTTGAAAAGTGACTGTACAAAAAGGATGTGAACTAATGCTAATAGATTGCATGGGATAACCAAGCCAGTGCTATCTGCTTCAGCATTCTTCTCATGCTCTTTGTGAAGGTAAGTCTTAGGTATTGGGGTAGGTCAGAAAATTTCTTTATGGCCAGGTCCTATAAACAAAGATAGGGAAAATTACAGCTTCTATAATATGCTTTGGGGAAGAAAAACTCTAGTTTTTATAGGTGGTCTAAAGGAGCAAGTTATGAGTCATTGACCACGGAGGAAAACTAAACTGTACATAATGTACTCTCATAGACGAAATGAGTAGATATGTGAATAGGTATATGGAATGAACAGATGTCACCTTTAGATTATACATTTTCTGTTCATTTATTTTAGTCATTACGCCTGTTATGTACTGAGTTATGTTCCTTGTCCCTACAAATACATATGTTGAAGGCACAGGCCCCAGTGTGACTGTTTATGGAGAGAGGACTTTAGGAACTAAGAGCTAATTAGCGTTAAGTGTGGTCATGAAGGTAGAACCTTAATGGGCTAGGAATGGTACCTGTCTAAGTAAAGACAGTAAAATCTGAGATCTCTGTCCCTCTTTCTTTGTACAAGCACAGCATAGTTATGTAAGGATTCAGCACCAATATGGTCACCTATGAGCTAGGAAGATAGCCCTCACAAGAAACGACTATTTTTGCATATTACTCTTGGATTTCTAGCCTTCAGAACTGTAAAAAATAAGTCACACATGCTGTGACATCTTATTATAGCAGCTTGATAATACTAATAGATGTCCTATTCTTGATAGGTATCATTGCCAATGTTTGGGTTATTATTAACACTTCTGATGTTTTCCTGGTTATTTTGTTGACTAGAACATGGAATAGTTTCTTTTCATATGCACACATTCTGTAATGTAAATGGATTAGTTTGACTAGAAAGAGTATTAGAGATATTCTTGTCTAATCTCTATATTGTAATAAATAAGAAATTTGGAGATCAGGATGAAAAAGTAAAATTTTCAGAGTTTAAAATACATGATTATAGGAATAGTCTTGAATTCTTATTCTAATTTACTTGCTCATTCCCATTCTCAATGAAGAAGAAGAGCCTGAGAAAAATCTGTGAAGTACATGCAGTGAGAGGACACTCTCCCGGCTTCATTATACTGTAAGCTAGTTCAATATGCAAAATGACTATATATACATAAGTCCCAAGCAATAATATCCTGCTCTCTACAGAATAGGTGGAAGAAAGAGATTTATAATTTAATGGATACTAAGGCATTTGTCATCTTTTACTTCTCATAACAACTAAATGAAATGGTTATTACTCTACTAATGAGGACAATTTTTTTTTATTAAATTCTTTTATTGGTACATTGTAGGTATACAACACAATTACATTTCTCATTGGGAATTGTACCTTTACATAATGCATCTTGGTTCTTATTTTTTCCCCATTCCTAGCCCTCCCTTCACACCCTCCACCCTTCCCTATTTACAAAGACTTTATTTCCATTTTTTCCATTTCTCATCATTTTTCCTTTCCCTTCTTTCCTTTCCCCTGCCCCTCCCACTACCTCTACCCCTTTGGAACTTTTCTTCCAATTTTACATTTTCGATTATTCATTCTAATCATTGGTACATTTTAGGTATGCAATATAATGACATTCATCATTGGAAATTTGCACCTTTACATAAACTCTCTTGGTTCCCATCTTTCACCCTTGCCAAGCCCTCCCTTCAACCCCGCCAGTCCTCCCTATTTACAAAGATTTTGTTCCTATTTTTCCATTTTCTCATATTAATCCCATTCCCTTCTATCCTTTCCTCTAGCCCTCCCACTTCCCCTTTGCCCCTTTTCTTCCTATTTCACATTACCTATTATACATTTAGTCCTTATTTACACTTTCATTTTCTCACACCAGATAAACTATTTGGTATTTATACATGTGTGTCCTATTTATTTCACTTAATAGTATCTCCTCAAAGTGCATCCACTTAACTATAAATGTCTCTAATTTCTCTCATTTTTTATGGCTGAGTAGTACTCCATTTTATAAAACAACCACATTTTTCTTATCCAGTCTCCAGTTGATAGGCACTTGCGCTGTTTCCAAGTTTTAGCTATTACAAACTGTGCTGCTATGAACATGGGTGCACATATATCACTGTGCTATGATTCTTTTAATTCTTTGGGGAAGATCCCCAGCAGTAGAATAGCGGGGTCAAATGGGACTTCCAGTCCTAGTTCTTTGAGGTATCTCCATACTGATTTCCACAGTGGTTGCATCAGCCTACACTCCCACCAGCAGTGGAGCAGGGTTCCCTAATGAGGAAACTTGATTCTTAGATGTTAATTTTCTAAGGTTGTATTGAAAATGCACATTTTCAATTACAAGATTTCACATTACAAGATCTGAACTCAACTATTACGCCAAAGATTCTGATTTCCCAGGACAATTATTTTCTTGTAAGCAGAGTATAATTTACTGTGAAAATGAAGATGCTTTCCAATCCTTATCTAAGAGAATTTGCCACTTAAAGCATATTTTACTTATAAATATTCCAAATTTCTCTTTTCTGTAAAAGTGGCAAATATCCATACCTGGAAACATTGTACTGCATAGATCAGGCTGTGATTTAGCATTCCATAAAAGATTAAAGTGGACTCTCCATTAAGGAGGATGTCACTGATTTGAAAGCAAAGTGGTTCAACAAATCAGTAAGGATTTATCCCTGGACAGACAAATATGAAAATTTGTCACAAAGCTGCTCGTACTCTTTGCTAACTTATTGTGGCACTGTTCTAAAACTTAATAATTTAAAAAAAATGTTTTAAATGTCCCTGGCTACATAATGCTTATAATATAGTCCTTTTAAAAAATGAAATGTAATATTTCTATAAAATATAGAAGATAGACAAGAAAATACATATTCATTAGACAAAGAGATATTAAATTCAATATTATTGGCATACCTTACCAATTAAAATCAAAGAGCAAGAGTCAGGGAGATTACACAAAGGATGAGTTAAGGACATTAATTCAAATTTTAAAGAGTTATACAACAGGGAAAAGGGGCCAAATATCAAAATAAAATTTAACAAAATTTCTATCACTTATCAATTTTGTTGCCTCACTTTAGGTGAGTTATTAATTTTTTTTATATTCATAAAATTGGAATAATAATATCTATCCACAGAATCACTGCTATGTTTATTTAAACTATGTACACGTATATTTTGCTCCATCAATGCAAAAAATGAAAAATTATCCAAAAAACAGAGAGCAAGGAAGATAAAACTGACAAGACAGGGGAAAACTACTAGGAATGGAGAGATTTTTTTCCAACTAGTGAGATAGAAATGGAAGCCAATGTTAAATTAACCAATTATCTCAAAGAAAAATGCCTAAATCTTTGAAAATTGCTCCAGGGATAAGAAAATTCCTGATAATCTACCAATTATGTCATGGTAATAAAGTATAATGAAATAAAAATCTAACTCAGGTCAGGCATCTAGTGACTGGGACATAGTGAATATGAAGGTGTGCAGAGTAACATCAGAAGAGAAGAGAGGAAAGGAGGATATGGGAGAGAACTAAATATCTATAAATATATATGACAGATTCCCTCACAGAAATCTAATTAACCGTGCCTGAAACTGGTCACTGGCTTTTTTGAGGTCAGAGTCATAGAGTTAAACAGAGTGGTTGATAGTCACAGATTCTTATGTGAATGAAGTCCTCTAATCCTGAATATTGTACATCTGAAATTGTATTTGGTGGTTCTAATTTTTCTGTGAAAAAAACTCGGAAACAATTTGCAGATAATGATTTGAGATCCTGTGATTTCCAGTACTGCTTGAATAGACAGTGATGGCCAGTTTTCAAATTATTAGTAGGTGTGTAAATTAGGTTTTTATTTTACATTACATATTAATGATTACTGATGACCTAAATTCTGTGGCTTAACACATGAATTTGAGGGAAATATTTTAAATCCTAAAAATCTTTCTTCAAGTTGCGTATATCAAAAGTCATACCAGACTAAAATAAGACAAATGGTAAGTCAAAGCTATATAAAAATGAATATTTATATATACTTATATATGACTAAATATGCACACAGGACATATAGCTCCTATATTCATTTATTAGGTAAGAAAATTGGAATTCAGCTACCATTGATCGGTATCATTGAATTGCTCACCTTCTATAAAAAATAGAAATTAGTTATGATTGTGGGATACTCACAGCATAAATTGAGATGCATAAGAAGCACTGACCCTGTTTTTAAAAATGGAAATTCAAAACTGTAATTAATAAAACTCCACTTACAAAGGAAGTGCCATATGGTTAAACTGACACATTGAAAAAGCTTGCTGAGATTTTGGAATTGAGTGTGGAATGTAGAGTTTCAACAAAAGTAAAAAATTTTGCTTTGCCTGACTAATTGGACTATGCTCAGCAGTCCCTAAATTCTAAATTAAACAAATACTTTTTGCATGTTTACTGTAGCAATAAATTACATAATGCATTATAAATTATAGTTAAAAAGAGATTTTTCTTTTGAAAGTGTGATATAAGATAAGAAAGGATAAGGAGGCAATCAGCATCCTACTGTTTCCTACTTGCAAAAGAAATGTGTTTAGAACAGCTAGAAAAATATGTGGATCTCATTGGTATCTCAAGCTCTAATCACCTGTTATTCAATAATTTTGTATTTTATCGATTTGCAGTAGTTTCTAATGTTTTATAGTGAACATTACATCAACCAAATGTAAACACATAAGTATTATATAATCTCTATCAAGTACATGTTTCAGAGAATTAGAGTTTTTCTATATTTACGTTAGCTATATTTTCCTATGAACCACTAGTTTGATAGAGCTAGCTCCATTCTCAAAAGTCCAAGGGGATTGATGGTTAGAAATTATAAATCCACGTAATGTTCTAATCCAGTTAGAGACTTGTAAAAGAAATTCTGCTGAGAACACCAAGGCTTTATTAATGAAATGTGGTGTTAAAAAAATCCTGTATAAAGAATTTCTGCAGATAAATTATTGAGCAGCAGAAAGAATCCATTGTTGTATAAGAATTGGTAAAACTTATATTGTTTGTAGTTATATGACAAAACAATGTATTATAAAAACAAATTCTGTGCTCCAAATTATATATTATTTTTAATATTTTTATTCCTGAGGAAGAAGAATGAAAAGGTATCTGTTATTATTCTTTACCAGAGAATAAAACATGAGAAAAGGGATATTATTATTAATATCTCAATTTTGTGTTAGCCAGTGCCTAGACCTTAAAACTGTATCTGAGCAAAAGAATTAATAACTTAAACAGGATTTAGATTCTAGAATTCAACTTTGAAGAATAGGTCCAAATTAAAAATAAACTAAGAAACAGATTGAAAATTATGCTATTGAGTGTAGCAAAGGAAAAACAGACTCAGATGGTCAGGTCATTAATTTATGGTTAACCATTAATTTATAGTAAACAAATTATGTATCTTATTAAAGCTCTTTAGAGTACTCTCTATATGTGACTAAACTAATATTTCTTGTGCATTCTGGAGTATATGAAAATGTAACATTTAAGAAAAATTTTAAAATATTATGAATTATAAAAGTATTATAAAACCTTAAAGCATTATAAATAACTACAAGAAACAAATTTTTATTGAGAGAAAATTTATATTACAGTCTGTTGTATAACTCATTTTATTTGGGATTTAAATTTGATCTTATTTTGGCCAAAAAAGCTATTATGACAGTCAGATCTGCCTAATCTGCTTATAAATTTTTATTTTCCATTTCTTTTCTCTGAAACTTTTGTAAAGTCCCAGGTACTTCAATGTTACTTCATGCTCATGAACCATATTCCAGTACTAATTATCTTGGAAAAGGTACATTTGTAAGTTAGAGAAATATCTTTAAAATTACAAATATTTGTTTCACTTGCGGTTTTGTATATTCTTGAGAAAATTATCCAGTTTCTTTCAGGTTCAGATCTCATATTTTAAAAATATGTCATAATTAACATCTTGCTTTAAGAATTTTGTTTTAACTCTATGAAATAATGACACCAAAGTACTTAACTCAGCCCATCATAGTTAATTTATGCCATGAGTTATGAGTAATTATTTTTACTATAATTATCTCTAAACAAAATAAAAGATAAAAATGAAACTGTAGTCCCAATACTTTTTTATAAATATTATTCACTCACTTAAATATAACTCCTCTCAAATGTCACATAATCTAAATATGTATGAATATATATCAAATTATATATGATTATATAATTTTATGTAACCTATATAATCTATACATATATATAGGCATAAAAACAAGAGGATTTATTAGCTTTATAAGATTGGAGACATGATAGTCCACAATGGCTGTCTGTATGCTAGGTGCTCAGTCCAAGAAACTGAAAGCCATGGGACAAGAGGAACCAGGATGCAATAGCAGTCTGAGGCTAGAGATCTGGAAACTCCCGGGGGAGTCACTAGTGTGAGTCCATATTGAAAGGCTGAAGAAGCTTGAGTCTGAGGTATTCAGGCAATGATAATAGCAAAAGGTACACTCACACTATCAGAATGGAGAATTTCAAATGCAGTCTGACTTCTTCTTCCTCTTCCATTCTATCTGGTCTATAAACCTATTGGATGGCCCACTGACAATTAGGTGAGGTCTTCGCTTCTTCAGTTTGCTGGCTTACAAGCCAATAATCTCTGGACATTTTTACAGACACATACACACAGAAGCATAATTTTCTAATCTGCTCAGTATCTCTTAATACAGTCAAGTTGACAGCCCTGATTAACATTCACAGAAGTTTCCTCAAAGAATTAAAAATAGAATCACTATTTGATGCAGCAATATAAGGAAACGAAATGAGTAACTCATAGAGATATCTGTGTTCCTATGTTCATTGTAGTACTATTTATTATAGCTAAGATATGGAAACCACCTAGGTGTTCCTCAAAGGAAAAATATATAAAGATATGAAAAATGTGTATGTAAACATTAAATGTTTTTAATAATATTTAGCCACAAAAAATAAGGAGATTTAACCATATTTAATAACATGGGTGAACCTGTAGCACATTAAGCTATGTAAAATAAGCCACATGGATAAATAAAATGATTCATGATCTCACTTATATGTATAAACTTAAAAAAAGAAAGTCAAATAAATGAAGAGTGCAGGACAGTGATTATCTGGGTGGGATAGGAAGATATAGGTCAATGGGTACAAAGTGACAATCATATATAATGAAGAAATTTAGAGACAGTGTATAGGGAAAGTACATGACATGATGGACATGTAAATTTGATTGATTATGGAAATTATCATGTACATGTACATAAAAAATCATGTTACACACCTGAAATATATGCAATAAAAATAAAATTGTAATATATAAAGCCTGACTCTGGTACATTATTTAACTTTTTATACATGCATACTCATTCATGCATACATACACAGATATCCTAAGCTTCTTGAATGAAGTTATTAAAAGAAATACTTTGAAATCATATTATGCTCCCTTAAAAAAATACCTATACAGTTTATGTTAATTATTCGTAAAATAGTGACATCAAAACTTTCTGAATGTGTTGAAAGTACTGTACATACTTAGTAAATACTAGCAAGTTATTATCTTATGATTGTATAAACTAAAAATGGATAATTCATTGTTCCAAAAAGCAAAATAAGAATTACATGAGTGGAAATATATTATATAATTTTATGCTTTTAATCTTTTCACAGATTTCTATAAGGTATGAATGATGTCACTTTTTTCAAATGATATATGACAATTCCAGTTCTTCAAAATTCTATGCAATTGTAACTAAAGCCTAATAAATAGTCTAGGGTTTAAAAATTTTTGATCGTGTTATGATAGTTATTTAGGTCAAGAAAACAAGCATACAATGACAGAGATTTTTCTTACTGGAATCGTTGTATGTAATGGCAATCACTTTGGGAAAAAGTTAAAGGATAAAAAAATAAAAACTTCTTGAGATAAAACTTATAAGTGTGCTTAAATAAACATTTTCCTTAACCTGAGGAAATGTATTTGAGATTCCAAGGCCAGTAGTTGTTTTCCTAATCTAGAATTCCAGGTGTAACACAGAAACATGCTTAAGACATCCTGAGCTGAATTGGGCATATGCAGCAGCATTAGGTTATTTTCTTTTGTGGTCATGAATGTCTGTATGTACATGTGTGCGTATGTGCATGTGTTCCTGTTTATCTTTAAATCCTCAGTTGTATTTTGCTAATTGTCCACTTTGGTTTAAGATGGTTTGAGGGAAGGTAGGAGGTCAAAGGCATTGTCTTACGTGACTAGGAGGGGACACCATCCTGTCACAAACAGACACTGGTGACCCTTGAAAATTATCACAGTATGAGAGAGAGCAGTAGTCACCAAGAAAGTACAGTTTTGATGACAGGGGTCAGTGTCACATGGATTTGGTGTTGCAGAGTCAATACTGTGAAAGCAAGAAGACAAAGATTGGAATTTATATTCTGAGAAAGTCATCTGTGGCCCAAGAACCTAAACTTCAGCAATATTGTTGGTAGAAAATGACGATATAATGATTCAGATAGTTTTAAAAAATAAAGGGGCTACATTTTCAGTAAATATTAAAGAATGTTTCACTATGAATTTCATTAATATAACAGTTAAATGTGTTAACATGAATGTAAGTATCCTAATAAATATAATTTTAATGAATCTGTCCATTAAAAATGGAAACTGTTGTGGATGTAATAAAACACTAGCAAATATGCACTCATATCCAACATACAGAAGAAATTTTTCCTCATTTCCTCTCAGGGATCAGAGTGAGCAAGATAAAATCCCCTTAGAATATAGTAAAGTTCCTATAAACTTGAATTTACTATTGAAATTTTAAAAGCAGAAACTTCAAATATCAAGAAGCTAATACATTTTATAAAAAAGAAAATGAAATAATGACTTTCATAAAATTTAATGTATAAATGTTGCAGTGAATTTCTGTTCACATTTATTGAACTACATCACAGTCCAAAGATTTTACCATATAAATTATTTTTATTATTTGTTAGATTTCCTCTCAATAAGAAGCAAGTTAGGTATAGCTCACCAATATGTGCATTTTATTTCATTCCTTCTCTGCTTTGGTGGTTGTTTTCTTTAGTATCTGCTTTTACTTATTTTTTTCAGTGGGGAAATGAGAAAGAGAAGGTCAGTAAGGTCAGTCATTTCAAAACGGCTGTTCAAGATTTGAATGAATTTCTTAATATAACAAAATTGTCCAAACACATTTATGAAGCATACATTTAATCAAGGAATTGAAGTAAACTCCTGTCCCTTAGGTAAAATTCATTTGAAAAGAGAGCAGCTTTTTGAAGAGATCCATAAGACTACAATGGGCTATGTTTGAATCATTTGAAATCTATCGAAGTAATTCTCTGATTACACTGTAGTTTTCACCTTCAAAGCTCATTATAAACAGTAGCTAACTCCAAGTATCACATCACATATATGATAGACAAAATGGCAACACAGAAGGTAAACACTGGCTTTCCCAATGCTGCAGAGGGAAGTGGCAGCTGGCAAGAAAATTCCTATTTCTTGCATCATTTCAATTCTCTGTTTCCATATGATGGATTATAAGGTAATAATAGCCATTTAAATATTTCTTCAATTATACTTTGATGAATGTCAAGTCAATGTACAATAAAAAATAATTTCTTAATTGCAGCATTAAAAAGAAGGATTATAACACTGTTTTCCAATGTAGTTCATCAATAAGCATAGGCTGAATATGTATTATGTATATATGTTGTTTTAGTTACTGCCTCATCTCTGAAACAAATACCCCAAATATCCAAAAGTAAAAGAAGAAAAGTTTATTTGGCTCAGAGTTTGTAGAAGTTTCAGTCCATAATCAACTGGCTTTAAGGCAGTGTGAAATCATAGAGGAGAAACAGTTCATGGTGGGAAGAAGGTAGTAAAACAACCAGAGATGACCACAGTTCTATCTCTTATATCTTATCCAGGGTACTTAGGGTGGGTGGCATTTCACATTCTTGAACCTAGTACCCTTGAGCCTAACATTGCACCATGAATCAATCCCAGAAGCACACATACTAGATCCAGGTACCTCTGAAAATGCCCCACCTATGACTGCAAGAGGCTTTGGGGGGACATCTAGACACAAGCCATAACATTCTGCCCATGAATCCGCAAAGATCCTCACACATTCCTTTATGCAAAAGGCATTTAGCCCATCTCTAAGAGCTGGCAAAGTCCTAACAGTTTCAGCATTGCTTAAAAGTTCAAGTCCAAAATCTCCTCTGAGATTTAGACAAACTCTTAGCTGCAAACTCCTCTACAATTGAAAATAAACACTTCCAATATTCAATGGCACAAGATAAGACATTTCCATTCTAAAAGTTGCAAACAGGGGGATAGCAGGGAATGGGAATAAAGCAAGACCAAAATCCAGCAGGGCAAGCATAAAATCCCACAGTTCCACTTCCAGAATACTCATAATCTGTGGCAAGTTGTGAACTCCAAAGGGCTTAGGTGAGTCTTCCCCTATGGAACTGCTGGTGGTTGTAGTTTCCATGGCTTCTCTCTGGGATAGGCTCTGCTCCCTCCTTGCAGTTTTCCTCTGATGATCCATGTTCCTAGCTTCTCCAAATATCTAGGGTCTCCACTGCACCTTTTGCTTCACACTCACAGCTTCACACACACTGCCCTCTCAGGGGCACACTGCCTGGGCTCTCAAGTCTTTTCCTGCAATCTGGATTGAGGTCTTCCTGACTCCACAGCTCTTGCATTCTTCATGAACCTAAAACCAGCACTACACCAATGATCCCAATGTCTGCCACTAGCTGGAGCAGTGGCCAGGCTTCTTTCTCTCTTGACTGTAGGGATCAAGTACCTATGCAGCAAATCCCAAGGAAAAACTTCCCTGGGCTGCCACAATTCTAGAACATGGTGCTCTGGGGCTCTCTTCTCAAAGCAAAATCTTTCACTTTTGCTACTCTGAGGCTGTAAAGGGTAGAGTCCTGATGCTTCTTGTGATGTCCTCAGGCCATGTTTTCTGTTGCCTTCTTCCAAAATATTTGGCTTTCTTGCTAGTCTTTTCAACAACAAATTTCTCCTTTGTTCCATCTTTGTAGGCTACAAATTTACTGTAGCTTCCTTTCTGGACAAACTGAAAACATTTTAAATCATTCTTCTGGGCTCCTTGCTCTTGACTCTCAACATAAGTCTGGCTTAAAGTCCCCAACAGTAACTATGCCATCACCTTAACATTAGACTGCCTTTAAATTTATTGTGCCAGATTAATTATCCACCACCCTTAATCTCAATCTTTGATAGTCTGTGGACATGAACAAAATTCAGACGAACTTTCTGCCAAACTCTAACACATATCATCCAGAGTCTAACAACCAATGCTGTCCTTCCTAGAAGAAACCTCCTGATCTTTACCAGTATCATTTCTATCAGCATTCTGGTCTTCTGAGCTCTGATCAGAATCTCCTATCAAGTACAGCCTAAGGCATTCCAGCTCTCCTTTTTCAGTGGCATCTCCAATCCTTTCAAAACTCTTCTTCCTTCAAGATAATTCCAAAGGCTCTACAGCTGTATGGCCAGGTAATATCACAGCAGGACCCCACTTCTCTAGTAGCAAATTATTAGTTGCTTTTCTCATTGCTAGGACAAAATACACAATACTCAAAGTTAAAGGAGGAAAGGTTAATTTGGCTTAGAGTTTATAGAGGTTTCAGTCCATAATTGGCTGGCTCCAAGGCAGGTTGGCTTCACAGAGGAAAAAACAATTCATGGTGGGAAGAAGGTAGCAAAGCAACAAGGGATGACCACAGCTCTTTCTATCCCTTATATTTTATCTGGGCTACTTATGGAGGGTAGCACGCACATCCTTAATCTTAGTGCCCTTGAGCCATTGATTCACTGCACCATGAATCAATTCCAGTGTCTCACACTTTAGATCCAGCCACCTTGAAAAAGCCCCACCTATAACTTCATGAGGCTTTGGGGGGACATCTAGTCATAAGTCATAACATATGTATATCTTATAAATATATATACCTTTATAACATATTTATCCCTATTAATTTTTTTAAAAAGCACCAAATATCTATTAAATTACAGTGAAAAAAATTTTTGCACTGAGTATTACCTCAGGCAGGAAAAGCAAGATTTTATTTTTTACCCCTGTTGAGTATGCTAGTCATTTTGTCATATATCTGGTAAAATTTTTTAGCAGTGAACACACTGCAAAGAGATTGGCATGATAGAAAAATGAAATAGACCATGTGGAATATACTCCAATAAATTATATGTTTAAGGCCTATTTCATCTTCTGGTAAAAGAAACAAGGTGGCTGAATTTTTATTCCAGTTGACAGCTGAAATATCACTGTTCTTTAAGGCTTTCTTAGCGTTATCACAAGCAAAAAAGAAGAAAATTTATTGCATCTAGTACAAAAGAAATGTATTTAAGATTGAAAGACCTATGTATAATCCTTTAGAATTACATAATTTTGCTAGTTTTATCTAATATTCATTGTTTTAACATCTTTCTGTTTGGGCTTTTATAACAAAATATCAAAAACTAAGTAGTTTATAAAAAACAGAAATATATTTTTGATAGTTTTGGAGGCTAAGTCCAAGATCAAGAGTCTGGTGAAGGCTATTTCTCATAGATATTTCAGTGTAACTGAGTCCTTACATAGTAGAAGAGGATAACTAGCTCTCTTTATAACTATAGGGGCTCTGCCATTATTATCTAATCATCACCAAAAGTCTTCAAATCCTGATACCATAAGTGTGGATTTATCCCCGGTACAAAAAAAAAAAAAAAGTCTTTACCTACACCTATATTTTCAAGAGTTTTAAGTATTTTTATATTCCAGAAAATTAATTCTGGTTTAACATTTAGATCTTTGATCCATTTTAATTTTAGTTTAGTACATGCTGAGATGTATGGGTATAGATCCAGCCTTCTTCATGTGGATAACCATTTTTTCCAAAATCACTTATTAAAGAAACTATCTTTCCACCAGTGTATATTTTTTACTCCTTTGACAAAGATACAATAGTTGAATATGCCTAGGACCATTCTGTATCCTATTCTGTTCCATTGATGCACATGCCTTGTTCTGTGGCTGATTTTATCACTGTACTTTTGTAATATAACTTCAAATCTTGGATTGTGATGTCACCTGCTTTGCTCTTGTTATTTAGGATTGCTTTTGTTATTTTTGGTCTCTTGGTTCTACATAAATTTTAGGATTGATTTTTTTCTAGTTCTCTGAGGTATGTATTTATATTTTGATTGATATTGCATTAAATCTTTATGTCAGGTTTGGAAGTAGGGCCATTTTGACTGTATTTTTTCTGTTCAAAACTGCAGTATCTTTCCATTTACTTATATTCTCTTTGACCTTCTTTTTCTGAGTACCGCAATTTTCATTGAAGAGGTCTTTCACTTCCTTACTCAGGTTAATTTGTAAGTATTTAAATTTTATTGATACTATATTGAATGAAATTGTTTTCATAATTCTTTCTCAGTGAATTCATTATTGATGTACAAGAATGCTAAAGTTTGTGTATTGACTTTGTATCTTGCTACACTGCTGAATATGGTTATTAATCTAGGAATCTTCTGGTGGGATTTTAGAGGTTTTCTATGTAATGAATCATGTATTCTGCATATAATGATAATTTGACTTTTGTCTTTCCTGAACATATCCCCTTTGTTTCTTTCTTTTGTCTGATTTCTCTTGCTAATATTTTGAATACTATACAACAGTAGTTGTGATAGTGGACATCTTTGTCTTATTTCTGACTTTAAATGGAAAGTTTTAAGTTTTCTTCTATTTATTATGATTTCATCAAATTAAAATAAGGTACTTCTATACTAATTTTCTTCAATGATTTTACTATGGATGGATGTTGCATTTTGTTAAATGTTGTTTCTGCATCTATTAAGATGATCATGTGATATTTGTCTTTGCTTTTTTATGTGATATATTACATATATTTCTTTCTATATGTTGAACCATCCTTGCGTCCTTGAGATTAAGCCTACTTGATCATGAAGTACGCAGTATCTTGTTAAGAATTTTTGCATCTATGTTCATTAAAGAGATCAGCCTATAGTTGTTTTTTTTTTTGGATCCTTGTCTGATTTTGTAATCAAGGGAATGCTAGCTTTCAGAAATGACACCGAGAGTACTCCTTCTCTTCCAATTTTATTAAAGAATTTGAGGAGTATTGACATTAGATCTTTCCTGATGTTCTCGTAGAATTCGGCAGTGACTCCATCACGACATGATTTTCTTTTATTTGGTAGTTTTAATTTTTTTATTATTACAGCTTCAATATTACCTATTATTGGATTTGGCAAGGTTTTATATCATCTTGGTTTAGTTTTGTTAATTCATATGTATCTAGGGATCTATCCCTTTCTTCTGAATTCTCCAGGTTTTGTCATACAGTTTTGCCAAGTAGTTTCTAATAATCTTCTGTTTGGTAGTGTTGTGATTTCACCTGCTTAATTTCTAATTTTATTGATATGGGTCTTTTCTTTCCTTTTTTGGTAAGATTGATTAAGGGTTGATTTATTTTGTTTGTTTTCTGGAGAATCCTCTTTTTACTTCATTGATTATTTCTATTTCTTTTCTAAACTCCATTTCATTGATTTCTGCTCTGGTCTTTATACTATCCTTTTTTTGTATTAGGATTGGATTTGAATTTTTCTTGATTTTCAAGAATCTTGAGGTGTATCATTAGGTTCTTTATTTGAGGTTGCTGTGTTTTTCTGATGTTTGCACTTAGTTATAAACTTCTTTTTTAGGATTGCTTTTATTGTGTTCACAAGTTGTGGCATGATGTACTGGCATTATCATTTAATTTTAGAGACTTTTATTTTTACCTTGATTACTTCTTGACCCATTGATTATTGAAGAGTGTATTTAAAAATTTTTTTTGTATTTGTCTAACTTTACTGCTTTCTTTGGCATTGATTTTGTTTCAATCCACTATGAAGATTTTTTTTTTTTTTGGTCCTGGGGATCAAACTCGTGTCCTTGCACTTGCAAGGCAGGTAGCAGAACCACTGAGCTAAATCCCCGGCCTGTCAATCCACTATGATATAATAACATCCATGGTATAATTTTGAGTATTTTGGATTTACTGAAGCATGATTTACTGTCTAGTATGTAGTCTATTTTGGGGAACATTCTATGTGCTGCTGAGTAGAACATGTATTCTATTATTATTGAATGAAACATCTGTAGATATCTATTATGTACTTTTATTTAATGTATGGTTTAACGGTGATACTTATTTGTTGATTTTTTCATCTAGTTGATCTGCCTATTTGTAATAGTGAGGTGTTGAGGTTCCCCATTATGAATATTGATGTTTATTTGGTCTATTTCATACAATAGTGTTTGTTTTACAAAGTTGAGTGTCATTGATTGGAGTATACTTTTGTACAATTTTTATCTCTTTATGTTGAATTGTTCCTTTAAAATATAGTAACTTTATTTGCTTTTTTATTACTTTGGCTAAAAGTTTTTGTTTCAAAATAATATAGCAATTCTTGTTTGGTTTGCGGTTCCTGTCGTATGGGATATTGTTTTTCATTCTTTGATATTTCTAGTCTATCTTTCCACCAATTTAAAAGATAGTTTTACAGGATATGTCAGTCTGGATTGGGAGCTGTTTTCTTTTAGGGCTTGAATCATTTCATTCCAAGCTTTGCTGGCCTGTAAATTTGTGTTGAGATGTAGGTTCTCATTCTCATGGATTTTTCTTTACAAGTGACTCATTGCTTTTCTTTATCAGCTATTAAGATTCTGCTCTGTTGAACTTTAGGGAGTTTGACTACAATGTGTCTTGGAGAAATTTTCTGATCATGGTTATTTTGGTTTCTAAATGTCTAATTTCTAATGGCCATAGTTTTGATAGATTTTTTAATATCCTTAAATTCTGCTTGATGCTTTTTCATGGTTTCTAATTCTTTTTTATACTGGACATTCATTTTTGTATTATTTTAAGTGTTCTAATGTTTTATTAGGGTCTTATGTATTCTCATTGATTGTTTTATTAGATTCATTATCTGTTTAGTTATGTTTTCTTTAAGTTTCCAAGTACCTTATTGATATGTTTTCATCTCCTCCTTTATCATTTCAAATAATTATGCTCTGTGCCTTTTGATTGCCTAACCCTCAATGTCCTATGGATCAACTTTGGGGGATTTGGGATTTTTTTTGAGACACTTTATCATTTTTTTTATGTTTCTGTTTTTTGTTTGCTTGTATTATTTGTGCTGGGGCTTGTGGGTTGATTACAGTGAAAAATTTTGTTGCTAGTATGGAGACCTCTTTGGATGGTGTCTGGTTTTCAGTGATGCATTTTGGGTGCATTTAACTATAAGCTTTGCCTCCTTCCCAAAATCTCACCACATCCATTTATTTGGGATAGGAAGCTGTGCTGTATTTGCTTTAGTAGCCAGTTGTCTGGGAATGGGCCCCAGCATTAGTGATGATAGCATGACAATCCAGATATTGGTAAACAAAGAAAACCAACTATGTCACGTTGGATATAATAATAAAATCAACAACAATAATAGCCTCACAGTCAAAGAGGGTATTAACATACCCTAGGAACAAATAAGTTATCATCCTTAACCACAGAAAAAACATCTATGAGTACAATACAAACACTAAGACAAACAAAATTTTGACCTACAGTAGATATGTACAAAATGGAACAACTTTACTTCTACTAACAATTGAATAGTATTCAACAGTCATAACAGAATTAACTATCTAAAGATTAATAAAGCTTAATGGTTATACTATTAAAGATAGAGGAGTTGGGGAACTGGAGAAAGAGTAAAGTCAAATTTGAAATATTAATCAATGGAAGATGAGGAAGAGAGAAAAGTGAGATAAAGGATCTTATTGTGGAGTAAAAGTAAACTAATAGTATTAGATAACAATAGCAGAAGAGTGAACAAGAAACAGGAAAAAAAGAAAAACCAGAGAGAACATAAGGGATAAATAAGAATGAAAAGAAAAAGTTAAATGGAGAAAAAATAAAATGAATTTAAGAAGTAAAAAAAAAAAAACACCTGCAAAAGTCTCAAGTAAAAGAGAGACTAAAAATCTCCTCTGTAGTTTTGAATGAGTGGCTTCTTTCCAGGATCTGCACTTTTGGAATTCAGCAAGTCACAATTTGTTCCACCTTAATTTATGGCCTATGAGATGACCTCTCTATTTCAGGAACCCCTCTCATTAGGCACTCCAGGCTAAGGGAACTCTTTAAGCCGAGGCATGTCATTGTTCACATTGGTGGATGGGAAAGCAATCACTCTTCTAATCTCTGCTTGATGTAGGGTACACGGCATAGGTTCAAGCAGACTCTTGGACTTAGTGGCAATACTTTCAGATCCAACATTCTTTGAAAGAGGGCAAGGCCTGTGTCCTTCCTAGCCTGAGCTTGAACTTCTCAGAAGGTCTATGCCTAGCACAGACCCTCTTTGTGGTATCTCCCTTTTCTGTCTCTTATTCTGTCACTATGGGAAGGTAATCCTGCAAACCCTGAAGAGGAGTTGTTCTGGAGTTGTTCTGTAGTTTTTCTGTGGCTCAATCTCAACTCCTTCCCAAAATGGACTTTGATTAAACATTACGATGGACAATATGGCAGTTGCTGCATTGGGTTTTTTCTCCAACTCTAGCCTGCCATGGAGGAGTCATTTTTGGAGTAAAATCCATACTGTTTTTGTAGTTTACGATATGCCCATTGTTTCTCCTGGAGCTAGAGAGAGCTAGAGCTAGACATAATGAGTTTTACCTTTCCTTCTGGGTCTTGGTGTCATCAGTGATTAAGTTAGTTAATTAGTGCCTCTGCTACACAGTGGTGTTAGATGACAGGTATTTCCAAATCAGAGTGTCCAGAGAACATAAACAATTAACATATATGGGATGATGATCAGGCTGGCTGTAAGAATAATCTGACCACCTTTATCAAAGATGGCTCACCTCATGCACAGCAGCTTGGCCAGATGAAGTCTGAGGAGATATTCTCGCTGCCACCTTGGATAATATTCCTGAAGATGCAAAGAGAACAGGCCACAGGAGAGAGCATGGAAGCTCTGAGAATATTTTAACATAAATGGATGAACTGGAAGGGGCTGCAATGGAGGTTGCACTCAACATTCTGGGTGGAGAACCAGCCTACTTTTTTACATAGATACATTCATTTATTTATTCATTTACTTTCCTCTATTTCACTGAGACTGAAAATGGGCACTGACGTACTATAACATGAGTCTATCTTAGGTTTTGTTTTAATTTGGCTTTGTTTCTTTCTTTCTTTTCTTTTTTTTTTTTTTTTGAGACAAGTTCTCACTATGTAGTTCAGATGGGACTTGAATCACTGTATAGCCCAGGTTGGCCTCAAACTTACAGTGATCCTCCTGCCTCAGTCTTGCAAAGGATAGGACCATAGTTGTGTGGCACTACAGTCAGTTTATTTTAGGTTTTAATAGTCCCTTTTGTCTTGGATTTTGTCTTACAGTATGTATGTGGGTGGGTGGAGGAAGAGAAATATTAAAATAAGTGGTATGAAGAGTATAAAAGTCAGTGACAAGACAGAGAGAGAATAAGCAGATGCAAACAGTTCCATGAATATCTGTCTCAGTAACTAATAAGCTGAGATCTATATAATAAGAAGGTGCCAAACTGTGATTACAGTTGAGAGTTTGGGGTAAATAAGGCCAATTTAGGTGTAATTTTCAGATAATAAATAAATAAAAAGAAAGTAACATACTTATCTTTTAATATTGACATACAATTTCTGGCTAATAAAACAAATGAGAAAAATCTTTTCAATATTAGAAATAAATTAAGTAACAAGAAAAAAGTAATGAAAATAGAGTTCCAATACTCAAGATCAATTACAAGGGGGATAAGTAGATAAATAAGTTTACTCTTTTAAAAAGAAATATCTTCAGCTTTCTCTCCAGAGTTATTATGACTAGACAAACAACAGTTGGAATTAACTCCTTTAATTTTATTACTCAAGTAATTGGTAATGTAGATAAATTCCTTTTAATTAACAACACAGAACCAGACCAAAGATCATGATAATAAAATGTTTGATGTTAACTAAGGTTACAAGGACTACTGTATTTGTAAGGCATTTTGTAATTCCTCATTCAGTTACTCATCTTCTTATTGTTTTCTTGAATCAGGCCAAATGAAAGCTTGTTATTTAGCCACTTCATTTTATCCATATCCCAAGCAGTGCTAATACATCTATACTTTAATATGTCACATTCTCTGAGATTGAAGATTATGGTAAAAATGGAGTGTAACAGAAGCTATTATTACAATCTTATTTCACATGAAGAAAGGCTGTACTGCTAACATTTTTCACAACATCAATTTTACTTCCACTCTTAAATTCATGTATGACTTTTTCCCCCTTAAAAACAGTCTAGGAGATGAAGGAATGGGGTAGAGAGAGAAAAGAAAGGGATATGAAAAAAAGAATTAAGATGTGTTATGTACATGAAGCAACTCCTAACAAAGAATGTGATCATTATATATTACAAATATGTACAAATAAATAATAAATAAA
>NW_004624754.1:83023-126747 GCF_000247695.1 Heterocephalus glaber | reverse complement strand
CCTATCTTTATTCCTTTTATATTTTTCTCTTGTCTAAGTGCCGTGGCTAATATTTCCAAAACTATATTGAACAAGAGTGGTGATAGTGGACATCTTTGTCTTGTTCCTGATTTTATTGTAAAGGATTTCAGTTTTTGATCATTTAGTATGATATTGGCTGTTGGTATTTCATAGATGGCTTTTATCAAATTGAGGTAGAGGCCATCTATTCCATTTTTTTGTAAGGTTTTTATCATAAATTCATTTTGAATTTTGTCAAATGCTTTTTCTGCATCTATGGAGATAATCACATGGTTTTTGTCCTTGGCTCTATTGATATCTTTTATTACATTGATTGCTTTGCATATGTTAAACCATCCCTGCATCCCTGGGAAGAATCATACTTTTTCAGGGTGTATGATCTTGATGATCTTCTGGACTCTATTTCGCAGTATCTTATTAAGGATTTTTGCCCCTATGTTCATTAGTGAGATTGACCTTTAGTTCTCTTTTTTGGTTGGGTCTTTCTCTGGCAAAATTAAAATATTTCAAGAAAATACCATAAAAAATTTTATGCCAATAAGTTAGAAAACCTGGGTGAAATGGATACATTTTTAAAGATATACACATTAGCAAAGCTAGTGAAAGAGTGAATAGAAAATCTGAACAAACTTAATGAGAGTAAAAAGAATGATTCATTTAAAGAAATGTTTGATTACTTTACTAATGAGTTATATTAGACATTTAAAAAAGAAACAACCAATGCTTTCCAAATTTTTACAACAAATAAAGAGAAAACACTCCCTAACTCATTGGAGGTCAGTATTACCTTAATAGCAAAGCCAGATAGAAATGCTGCAAGAAAACAAAAGAATAGATCATATCTTTTGTGACAGTAGATACAAAAATATTTAACTAATTCTAACAAACTGAATCCACAGCATATTAAAAAAAACATTGTTCACCACAGCTAAATACAATTTATACAAGGAATGCAAGATGTTAAATATATGAACTCCAACATAATGAAAAGAAAAATCCACCTAATTGTCTAATATTGTATAGAAACCATATTTGATAAACCCAATACCTACTCATGAGAAAATCATTAAGGTAAATAAAACTAGTCAGGAATTTGCTCATCATGACAAGGAACATTTATGAATAGCCCAAAGCTAACAGTGAATCAATGGTGAAAGATCCAAACCTGTGTCCTTATAATTGAGAATGAACCAACTCTCCTATTTTTCTAACAGTTACTCGAAGTTTTTCAAATTTTGAGAAAAATGCTTAACTCAAAATGAATGTAAGAGTTAAATACAATAGATAAAATCCCTAAAACTTTTAGAAGGAAAAAAGGTAAATCATAACATTGGATGAGGCAATGGTTTCTTAAATAAAACATTAAAAACACAAACAAACAAAAAGAACTATATTAGACTTCATTGAAAATAAAACTTTCTTCCACCGCATGCCTTGCAAGCGCAATGTCCCAAGTTTGATCCCTGGTACAAAAAAAAAAAAAAAAAAAAAAAAATTCAGAGAATATAGCAGCATGAGAAAAAGGAAGAAGGAAGTAGGTCCTCATGACCCAGGAAGGATCTGGGGTGATAATTGGGGTTTACAGGGAGAGTGAAGAGAAAGACTTTAAGAAAGAGGAGGGAGGTAGGGAGCAGCCCTCTCTCCCAGAGCCTGGACTCTCCCCGAGGGAATAGCAGGCCAAAACTGCAATTGCACAGTGACTGCTGATGACCCAGAGGCCTCAATGAGAGAAATGCACCAGTGGAATGGAGCAGTGGATGAACCAGACTGCAGTGGCTGGTGAGTTATCCAGATTCAGACCTCATCCTGGAGAGGGTGATTGGCTGGTAGCCATCTTGGAAAGAGGCCATCTGAGCTTGGAACTTAGTATAGCTGTGGGCTGACTCCATCTAGTGACTTCCGGTTCCTCAGTGTGGGTGCTGAGTTCAAGTCAGTAGGAGGTCAGGGAGCAGAGTTCAAGCTGGCAGGAGAAACAGACTGTTGTAGGCTCAAAGAATCTGGTTCCAATCTCATAGACAGAAACCAACTTGAACCCCAGAGGAACAAAAGGGGCAGGGTGGCTGGGATTATCCACTACCCCACTGTAAAGATGAATGTAGCTTGGTGGGATTAATCAGTTTGGCTCTGGATTCTGTAATAGTGACAGCAGAGACACACCTTGAAATGACCATTTTGGGGTTTTGAAAAATCTTTTTTCTGTTTTGTACTTTTTGTTTCTTTTTCTCTCCTTTCTAGTTCTTGTTTTGTTTTGTTTACTTTTTCTTTTTTCTAGTTTTTTGTTGTTCTGTTCCTGTTTTTATTTTTCCTTTTCTCTTTCCCACCTGTTTTCTTCACCAGCTTTCTACTTTGTCCTCCAACCTTGTTTCTGATTTCTTCCTCTTCTTCTATTTCTCTTTTCTACCCTGTAATCCCTTTTAAATCTTATCCCATAATGGTAGAAAAGCTATATTAAGGGCCACAATTTGTCATTTTCTAGACTGTATTTAATACTATTGTTATTGTGATTGTACTACATTAGCTAAGATGATATAATTGTGCTAATCATTTGGTCCTCCTGGTATACCAAGACTGAGATTGCCTAAGGGTCTTAAAAATCCAAAAACCTACAGGCAAGTTCCAAAGAACTGGTAGCTGGGCCAAGTAGGCAGAAATTTCTCATCCCCAATAAATTGAAGATGTAGGATCCAGCAACAGACTCAAAATGCAAAAGCTAGCTACACCTGGAAGATGCTTCTGAGAAGTAGTCATTTCCTAAGGGTATTGAATACTGGCAAAGCTATTCACCATAAGCAATTTACAAGCATCAACTCAGGAATAAAACTTAAAAAAAAATAGAAAATGAGAAGACACTTAAACAAGATGCAACACCCACAGACTTTCAGCTCACTAAAGGCAAACAATGGGAGGAATGAAATGGAATAATTGAAAAGCCACACACCTGGACTCTCTGAAGGGGTAAAAGCAGAAGTAACAAAGGAGATAAATGATGCTTTGGAAAAAAATCAAAGCAGAAATAATTTCCTAGATAACTGCAGAGATGGTGACCAGAATGAAGAGTTACAGATAAAAAATAGAGGAGCTCAGGAATGTGATGGAAGCTATGAATGCCCAGCATAGGAAAGAAATGGAATCCATGAAACAGATTCAAATAAATATCCAGGAGATTAAAAACTCCATTGAAAGTAAGCAGCAGAATAAGCCAATGTGAGGACAGAATATCAGATATAAAGACAGGATTGAAGTTAGCAATCAGGAAAAGAGAGACTTCTTAAAAATAGCAAGGGGCCATGAGAAATCAATCCAGAAGCTGCTAGATGATGCAAGGAAAACTAACATAAGATTGATTGGAATCAATGAAAAAGCAGGAAATATTGCAAATGACATTAAAAAAAAACCTGTTCTCAGAAGTAATGGCAGAAAACTTCCCAAACAAGGAAAAATAATTTGGCATACAAATAAGTAATGGATATAGGACTCCAATTAGCCATGATAAAAAAAAATCTTCCCCAAGGCATATAATAGTCAAGCTTCTAGAAATTACAAGGACAGAATATTAAAAGCTGTTAGAGAAAAGAAATAAATCATGTACAAAGTAAAGCCAATCAGAATCACAGCAGATTTCTCAATACAAACTGTCAAGTCAAGGAGAGCTTGGAGTGAAGTATTTCAAGCCCTAAAAGAAAACAACCTCCAACCCAGATTGATGTACTCTGCAAAATTCTCCTTCAAAATTGATGGAGATATAAGATACTTCTATAAGAAAGAACACCTGAAGAAATTCATGACCACCAACCCAGCAATCCAAAAGGGCTCTGATGGATATTCTAGAAAGACAAAATAAGGATTACAACTACATGAATCCGAATAGAATAAACCCACTAGACAAGGCAAGAAATTAAACAGAAATGGAAAGGAAGCCAACCACAGGAAAATAACATGTCAGAGACAAGACAATACATATCAGTCCTAATCATTAATATTAAAGGTCTCAATTAAATATCAAAAGAAATAGACTAGCAGAATGGATCAAGAAGCAAGATCCAACAATATGGTGGATACAAGAAACACATTTCATTAAAAAACAAATTCACAGACTGAAGGTCAAGGGATGGAAAACAATATTCCATGTGACAGGAAACCAGAAAAAAGAAGGGGTAGCTGTTCTATTTGCAGACAAAGTGGATTTCAAGCCAAGACTGATTAAGAGAGACAAAGAAGGTCACTACATCCTGGTAAAGGAAACAATGCAAGAGGAAGAGATAACAATCCTAAATATATATGCACCAAATAGCAGCACACCCAACTATACAAAACAAATATTAACAGTCATGAAAAATCATACAAGCACTAATACAGTTGTAATGGGGGACCTTAATATCCCACTGTCACAAAACAGACAAATCAACTAGACAAAAGTATCAACAATGAAATATTAGAATTAAATCAAACTTGAACGAATGGATTTAGTAAACGTCTACATAGTGTTCCACCCCACAGCATTGGAATACACTTTCTTCTCAGCTGCACATGAAAATTTCTCCAAAACAGATGATATACTAGCTTGTAGAATATGCTTAAGTAAAGGCAAAGGAATGGAAATAATCCCATGAATATTATCAGACCATAGTGCAATGAAATTGGAAATTAATGGCAAAAGAAACCACAAGAACTTCATAAACACATGGAAGTTAAATAACATACTTCTGAAGAATCAATGCGTAACAGATGAAATTAAATAACAAATCAGACAATTTCTACAATAAAACGATAACTTATAAGATGATATGAGAGCAGCCCTACAAGGGAAATTTATAGTGGTGAATTCTCATATCAGGAAAAAAGAGTGGGCTCAAATAACCTAATGTTGAACCTCAAGCTTCTAAAAAAAGAAGAGCAAGTGAAGCCCAAAGTTCATACAAGGAAGAAAATTATAAAAATCAGAGCAGAAATTAATGCAATGGAGCCTAAGAAAACAATACAAAGAATCAATGAATCAAAGAGTTGGTTCTTTAAAAGATTGAATAAAATTGACAATCTCTTAGCCAAGTTTATCAAAAGAAGAAAAGAAAAGACTCAAATGCATTGAATTAGTAATGAAAAAGGTGAAATCACAGCAGATTCTGCAGAGACCCAGAAAATCAATATCTACTTCAAGAACATGTATTCTAATAAGATGGAAAATACAGAAGAAATGAACAGACTCCTAGATGCATATGAAATACCAAAACTTAATCAAGAAGGTATAGAAACTCCAAATAAACCAGTATTAGCCAATAAATTTGAAGATATAATTAAAAATCCATCAACAAAGAAAAGCTCTGCCCCTAATGGATTCACTGTTGAATTCTACAAAAAATTTAGAGAAGACATAATGCCACTATTCCTCAAACTCTTTAATGAAATTGAAAGGAAAATCAATACTCCCAAATTGATTCCTGGAGGCAAGTATTACCCTAATACCAAAACCAGAGAAGGATCCAGAAGAAAAAGGAGAATTACTGGCCAGTCTCCCTCATGAACATAGATGCAAAAATTCTCAATAAGATACTGGCAAACAGAATCCAGCAAATCATCAAGAATATTATACACCATGACCAAAGAGGATTCATCCTAGGGATGCCCAGGTTCAACATATGAGTTCAATGTGGTTCATATGGTTCAACATATGAGTCAATAAATGTAATACACTATATTAACAGAGTCAAGGACAAAAACTATATGGTCCTCTCAATAGATGCAGAAAAAGCATTTGACAAGATCCAACACCCATTCATGATAAAAACCCTGCATAAAATTGGTACAGATGGTCTTTATCTCAATCTGATAAAAGCCTTCTATGACAAATCAACAACCAACATCATATTAAATGGACAAAACCTGAAAGCTTTAGCCATAAAATCAAGAACAAGACAAGGATTTCCACTGTCATCATTCTTATTCAATATAGTTCTGGAAAAGTTAGCCAGAGCAATTAGACAAGATAAAGAAATAAAAGTAATGAGAATAAGAAAGGATGAAGATAAATTATTATTTGTGGATAACATAACACTACACATAGAAGACCCACAAAAAATGAACAACTGGGATCTCATCTTATTAAAAAGCTTCTATACTGCGAGAGAAACCAACAGAGCTAAGAGACAACCTACAATATGGGAAAAAAAATTTTACCAGTTGTTCCTCTGACAAAGGACTGTTATCTATGATATATAAGAAACTTTAAAAAAAAATCAGACTCTAAATTTAAAGATCCAATTCAAAAATGAGCATCTGAATAAAAAGACACTTCTCAGATGAAGAATTAGAAATGGAAAATAAATACATGAAAAAATGTTCAATATCACTGGGCATTCAAGAGATCCAAATTAAAAAAAGAGATCTAAATTAAAACAATGATGAGATTCCATCTCACTCCAGAAAGAATGGCTGCTATCAAGATATCAACCAATAACAAATACTAGAGGGGCTCTTGGGAAAAAGGAACCCTTCTTTACTGCTGGTGGGAGCCTAGACTGGTGCAACCACTGTGGAAATCAGTGTGGAAATTTCTCAAAGAACTAAAACTAGGGGTTCCATTTGATCCACCTATACCTCTTCTTGGTATTTTTTCAAAAGAATTAAAAGCATCATACCACAGCAATATATGCACACTCATGTTTATACCAGCCCAGATTTTAATAGCTAAATCTTGGAAAGAGCCCAAGTACCTATCAGTTGATGAGTGGATAAAGAATATGGATAAACTCCACTTATACAATGGAGTACTACTCTGCCATAAAGAAGGATGAGCTTCAGATATTTATAGCTAAATGCATGGACCTTGAGATCATACTCTTAAGTGAAATAAATCAGACACATATGTCTGCATTGTTTCTGGATTGTTTCTCTGGTGTGAGAAATTGAAATTGGAAATAAGGACTGGGTTGTATAATAGATGTTGGGAAATGGGAAGGAAGTGTTCAAAGGAAAGAGGAACAAGAGAGGAGGAAGGGAAAAAGGAAGGAAGGGACAAGAAAAAAGTGAAAATAGAAGGAAAAAATGTAAACAAAACTTTTGTACATAGGAAGGGGAGGGGGCTTGAGGGGACAATGGAATAAAAAATAAATACATTAAAAAATAAAAAATAAAAATTTTAAATATCAAATGCATTGTAAACAAAGTTAAAAAAGAACACCCCACAGAATAATAATAGTTATGCCTAATAAGAGATTAGGATCCAGAATAAAACAAACATTCTTTTTTTCACAACAAAAAGGCAACCAAAGTTTAAAATGGACAAAAGAGCTGAATAAATATTTTTCCAAAGACAATTTAGAAGTTGTGAAAAATATATGGAAGCATCCTCAATATCATTAGTCATTAGGTAAACACAAATCAAAAGTACAATGTAATATCAATTTATTTTCATGCAGAATACTACATTCAAAATAAACATAAAATAAGAGTTGCCCCAAAAGTATGGAGAAGTTGGAAAATACATACATTGCTAGTGGGAATGTAAAATGCTATAGATAGGGCCAGGAATTTACCTCACTGTCACAGTGCCTTCTTGGCAAGCTGAAGGTACTGAATTTGATTCCCAATACCAAATTAAATTAACAAAATAAAATACTACAGATATTATGGAAAATAGTGTGGCAGTTTCTGAAAAAAACAGATTTACCATTTAACCTCTGGTTATATACTCAAAAGAATTGTAAACAAGTATTCAAACAAAACTTTTATAAAAGTGTTCATAATTGTACTATTATTGATAACCAAATGTGGGAAATGATGAAAAATGCTAGTCAACTGACTTAATTTATTAACACAATAGAATTTGGCAATACAGATAAATGACACATTCATACCTACTACTACATGGAAGCACCTTGAAAATATGCTAAGTAAAAGAAACCAGAAACAAATAGTTTCATACTAAGTGAATTCATTCCTATGAGATATCTAAGATAAACTGATCCCCAGAGACAGTAAACAAATTAGTGGTATTTAGGAGCTAGTGAGAAGGAGAAATGAATAGTGACTGGTTAGTGGATATAGGTTTTTCTTTTGTGGTTATGAACATGTTCTGAAATTCAATAGTGATAATTGTTGCTTAATATTGTGAATGTACTAAGTATCATTAATGGAAGCTTTTAAATGTTTTTAATACTCATGGAAATTTAAAACAAATCAAAAACAGGGCATGAGCAAAAATAAATCTTGTTCTGACAAAAACATATCAATGTAAGTAGAAACATTATCTTGTGACATCAGAGAACTATAACAAGTCATATCAATCTTTTTACCAGTTACTACTAGTAACTATATTTTTTTCTTCTTTCTATTTTCTTTTTTAAAATTAATTTTAGTACATTTTATATATAAATAATGATCACATTCATAAAAAATTTGTACCTGTAAATGGTATATCATGATTCTTTTTTTCCCATTTTTCTCCCCACCTTTCAATCCTCCTTCCCCTTCTTATTTACAAAAGCTTTGTTTCCATTTTTTCCTTCTATTCTCTTTTTTCTTTTCCCTTTCTTCCTTTCCCCCTTTCCCCTTCCCTATACCCCTTCCCACTCAAATATTTGCTCCTATTTCACAATATCTATTATATGTTTTGGTTCTATTTACCCTTTTGGTTTCTCACACCAAAGAAAACAATGCAATATTTAAACGTGTGCCCAATTTATTTTAATTAAAAGTATGGACTGAAGGTACATCTACTTATCTAGAAATGTCTCAAGTTTATCCTTTTTTATGGCAGATTAGTACTACATTGTGTAAAAAACCCATATCTTCTTTATCAATTCATCAGTTGATGGACATTTGGGCTGTTTCCAAGATTTAGCTATTACAAACTGTGCTGGTATAAACATGATTTTGTATATACCACGGCCATATGCTTTCAATTATTTGGGGAAGATACGAAGAAGGGGAATAGCTGGGTCAAAAGGGACCTCTAGTTTAAGCTTTTTGACCAATCACCATATTGATCTCCACATTGGTTGCACCAGCCTACACTTCCCATTAATGGTAGAGAAAGGTCCCTTTTTCCTCACAGCCCCCACTATCAATTGTTATTGGTGTATTTCTTGATAGCAGCCATTCTTTCTGGAGTGCAATGGAATATCAGTGTTGTTTTAATTTTCATCTCTCAAATGACCAGTGATATATTTATTTGCCATTTCTACTTCTTCATCTCAGAAGTGTGTATTCCTTTCAGATTTCCATTTTTGCATTGGGTCTGACATTTGAGGGATCTGATATTCTTGAGTTCTTTAAATATCTAGATATTGGTCCTTTGTCCAATAAAGAGCTACCAAAATTTCTTCCCACTCTCTGGACTGTCTCTTCACTCTCTTGGTGGTTTTTTTTTTTTGTTGTTGTTGTTGTTGTTGTTTTTGCTGTGTGAAAGCTTTTTAATAAGATGAGATCCCAGTTCTTGATTCTTTGTACTATTTCCTGTGTGACTGGGATTTGGTTCATAAAGTTTTTGCATATACCTATGTCTTCAAGAGTTCTTCTATTCTATATTCCAGAAGATTCAGTAATTCTGTTTTAATATTTAGATCTTTGATCTATTTTGATTTTAATTTAGTGCATGATGAGAGATATGGGTCTAGTTTTAATCTTGGAAATGTGGAAAGCCAGCTTTTTCAGCACTGTTTATCAAAGAGGCTATCTTTCTTCCAGGGAATGTGTTTGGCTCCTTTGTCAAAGATAAGGTGTCTGAGAATGTCTGGAGTTGTTTCTGCATCTTTTAATTTGTTCCATTGATCCTTGAGTCTATTCTTCTAGACCAGTATCATGCTCTTTTTAATCATGATAACTTTGTGGTATAATTTGAAGTCAGGGGATTGTTATGTCCCTTTCCTTGCCTTTGTTGTCCAGAATTGCTTTTGCTATTTTAGGTCTCTTCTGGTTCCAAATGCATTTTAGGATTGTTTTCTCTAATTGTGTGAGGTGTGCTATTGGCGTTTTGACTGGGATTGCATTAAATCTGTATAACAACTTTGAAAGTATGGCTATTCTCAGTATATGGTTTCTTCTTACCCAAGAACAAGGCATATCTTTCCATTTTCTGATATCCTCTTTGATCTCCTTTTCAGAATACTGTAGCTTTCAATGTAGAGGTCTTTTACTTCCTTCATTAGAATAATTCCTAAGTATTTCATTTTGGGGGATGCTATGGTGAAAAATGTAGTTTCGCTAATTTCTCTCTCAATGAGTTTGTTATTTATGTACAAGAAAGTTATTGATTTTTGAGTATTGACTTTGTATCCAGTACTGCTACAGAATTTTGTTATTAAATCTAGAAGTTATTTGGTAGTTTTTGGAGTCTTCTATGTACAGTATCATGTTATCTGTAAAAAAAAAATAATTTAACTTCTTCCTGTCTTATCCTTATTCCTTTTATTTCTTTCTTGTGTCTGATTGCTCCAGTTAATGTTTCCAGAACTATATTGAATAAGAGTGGTGACAGTGGACATCCTTGTTTTGTTCTTTATTTTAGAGTGAAATCTTTCTGTTTTCATTCATTTATTATGATGTTGGCTGTTGGTTTATTGTAGATGTCTTTTATCAGATTGAGATAAAGATCATCTATTTCAATTTTCTGTAGGGTTTTATTATGAATGGATGCTGGGCCTTGTCAAGTGCTTTTTCTGAATCTATTGAGATGATAATGTTTTTTTTTTCCTTAGCATTGTTAATATGGTGTATTACATTTATTGATTTGCATATTTTGAACCATCCCTGGATCCCTGGGATGAGTCCTACTTGGTCATGGTGTATAATCTTCTTGATGATTTGCTACATTCTGTTTGCCAGTATCTTATAACGGATTTTTACATCTATGTTCATTAGGAAGATTGGCCTGTAGTTCTCTTTTCTGGTTGGCTCCTTCTTTCAGTTTTCTATCAGGGTAATGCTTGCTTCTAGGAATTAATTTGGGAGTATTGCTTCCCTTTTAATTTCACTGAAGAGTTTGAGGAATAGTGGCATTAGGTCTTCTCTAAATTTCTTGTAGAATTCAGCAGTGAATGCATCAGGAACTTAGCTTTTCTTTGTTCGCACTTTTTAAATTACATTTTCAATTTCATTGACTGATATTGGAAAATAAAAATATATAAAATAATAGATTATCCTTTATCTGGATTGAAATGGTTTACCTAAGAATTACAAAAAAAGCATTTTAGTAACACAATCACATTTACTTTAATTTTGAATTGTAATGTTTATTTTCAAATTGGGAATCCCTTCCTTGCTAAAACTACATTAATATTACACCTGTTTCTTCTGAAAACTTAGCATGTAGTTTTTGGTTTCCTTAATTCTCAAGTTTTGCTTCTGTTAAGTCCTTTGTAAAGCTAGTTTTTGTCTCCTTACCTGTGAAATAATTTCACAACAGAAAAGCAAATAGTCTTGCAAACAAATGTATAAGTTTATCATCATTCTTGTTTCACACTTAGACTTTCTTGGTTTAACTTCAGTACTGTCATTTATTCCATGTCTCCTTTCTGCCCTTACATGTGTGCACAGACATTTTGCAAAATCATTTAGAGAATTAATTTACACACATATGAATTTGAAGCTAATGATCTAGTGTACAGCATTTTTAAAACAGAGAAATCATGAGAGATGTTAGCTTGATTGATTTTAGTCTAAGAATTTAGTAGTCTTTACTTCATTGTATAACTTCTCTGTGGCATGATTAAGACTGAGGAAACAAAGTAAATATGTTTTTAACATTGACAGAGAAATAAAGATAAGGTTTTTTCTAATTAATATAGGCAAAGTTCTGAAGTTTTGACTTAGTTTGCTTAAAATATATTATTGTTCTTTGGTTGGTATATAACTGCACATACTTATGAAGTGAAGTGTGATGCTTTGATTCATGTGTGCAAAGGAAGTGATCAACTCATTGTAATTAGGATATCCATCACTTTAAAATTTTATCTTTTTTTATGTTGAACACAAATTCCTGTCTTTTATTTATTTTTTTTTTTATTATTATTTTTTTTTTTGGTACTAAGGTTAGAACTCAGGACCTTGCACTTGTGAGGGAGGTGTAGTGCCACTGAGCTAAATCTCCAGCTCCTAACTATTTATATACATAATATATATAGTGCATTATTTTTAATTATATTTACACTGGCATGTTACAGAATACTAGAATTTATCTCTCCTACCAAACAATAACGTTATATCCATTGATGAACGTCTTCTTTTTTTCCCTTTCTACTAAGTGTCTGGTGACTACTGCTGCTCTCAGCTTCTGTGAAATCAACTTTATTAGGAGTGAAATTATTTAGTATGTGTATTTCTGTTCTTGACTTACATAATGTCTTCTGTGTCAATTCATGTATAAAATGTGTTTAAGACTAATTTTTAAAATACATTACTTTTGAATATGGTATCTAAAATGAATGTAATGTGATTAAGAATATTTCCACGTGTTTTATTCTGAGATGAATATTACTGTAGAAAAATATCAAGAGGTTAAAATTATATTCTTATTAGAAACACTCATATTTAAATTAGTTTTCCAAATATGAAGATACTTTGCAGTCATCATCATTCTTGAAAGTCTGAGTCGCTGGTCATTTATAGTTATTATAATCTCCTTGCTCTAAATCCTGAATTAATATTGTTTGTAGAATATAAACAAACTATAACTTATTTCATATACAAGCATGCTCACTAAATGAAGGACATTATGTTAAAGAGTTTATGCAAGCGTTTCTCTGAAAAATAGCTTACAAAATAGTTTCTGTATTTTTCTTTTAGCAAAGAAAACCTGTTGCAAATAGATATTCTTGTAATTACCAGCCAGGAGCAATGCCTGGCATCAAATAGCCTGAACAGAAAAGACGTAATGCTAGGGCATTAGTGTATATGTGCATGTGACATGTTACATCATATGTGTGATATGCCATTATGTTTTATTGACCAAAGGTGTTTCCATCTGTTAAATGTCTATTTCACTGAAATTTCAAGTTACAATGATATAAATTGTTTTTTTTAGAAATATAAAGCTGAGAGATTGTTAACAGTATTTTCTAAACATATCATCACATTTTATTTATTCTCAGTCAAGTAGGGAATTCAAATATTCAATTAACCAATTTCTATTTTATTTGCACTGATTTTGCTTTTATTTATTTATTTATTTATTTATTTATTTATTTTCTTGGCACTGGGAATGAACTAAGCATTCTTGGACTAATCTACATCTTTAGCTCTATATTTTATTTTATCTTTTGACATAGAGTCTCTTTATGTTGCCCAGGTTGGGTTCAAACTTGCCATCACCCTGATTCAGCCTACCAAAATACTGGAATTACAAGCATGGATCTCACAAGATTCTCTTTTCAAAGTAATTGTGGCAATAGAATGCCGGTGAATCTCTATGTGGCACCTTCAATTATGCTTACCATTTGTTCTCAAAGTTTAAAATGTATCAGAATTTTCTGGAGTTTTTTTGAATCTCAAATTTACTAGATCCAAACACAGAGGTGCTGACTTATTAAGGTTGTGGTGGGACTGAGAATTTTCTAATAAATTTCCAGATGATTTTGATTCTGTTCATTCTGGGAATATTCTTCAGAAGTCACATATCTATGTTGAAACAAACATTATCATTGATCTGTGATAAAACAGAATTATAGACACAGATGAATTTAGAAAATATTTTTAAAGGAAAGAGTTGATGCACTCATTCAAGAATATTTATATTGTTGTAAAAAATATACAATTCAAAGCATACTTTCCTTTTTTTACCTAGGAAAAATGTTGTGTGAGTTACATATAAGAATTCACTGTAAAAATATTAAAATGTCTAAAAACAACGCATCTGTATTTCACTATTTTTCTATATGTATATTATCTATCTGTCATCTACGGAGAGTCAGTTATTGTTATCCCAAGTACTTAGATCTGATAAAGTTGTGGAAACACTGAATTAAATACTGAAACATTGTTCTTAAGAGAAACCAGTATTTTCTAATATCCTCTGTTCACAATTTTGTTTATTCAGCGATTCATAAGGAGCCATATTTTTCATGTGTTTCTTTTTAAAGATAATATTTTAAATATACAGTTATTGTAGTTTGGATTGTGAAATGTTCCCCCATGTGGTAAAGTCTTAGTTCCTATCCTATCGCACTGTTAGTTGGAATCAGAACCTTTAGGAGGCAGTGTCTGGTGAAGTTAGCTCATTTGAACTGTGCCCTTGAAGGTAATATTGGGACCCTTGATCCTTCCTCTCTGTCTTTTGCTTCCTGACCAACTGACCAACCTGACATAAGCAGTTTCCTCTGCAGTGTGTTCCCCGTCAAAATAAACTACCTAATCCTGGGTTCAAAAGCTACAAGACCAACTGACCATGGATTAAAACTTAGAAAACATGAACCCAAATAAATTTATTCTCCTTTATAATTTATAATTTTATAATTCTCCTTTATAAAAGCTGATTAACACAAAAATGTTGATTAACATTGAGTTCATGGCCAATGGCACTAATCTCACATCTGGGTCTTTATTTAACACACATTTTTTTTCTATAATTACAGGATTTTTATGCTTACAACACTAGACGGCACTTCAGTTCTATGCTTTGGGGCCATTTTAACTATGGAATCAACAATAAAAAGAACAAAGATATGAAAAACATGAAGGTAAGTAAACTTCTAAAAGGAGATTTCTTTATACTATGAGAACCAAAATAAGAAGGCATAGCATCTCCTTGTTTGATCACTTTGTACAATGAGGTGACTCCAATTATTTGCCATTCTGCACATGTCCATGAATAATGCACACTGTGAAAATGTTGCAGGTATTGATTTTGAAATCACAAATTGTAATGAGTAAGGACATGATCAAATAAGATTTCAGTGAGTAACTAAGATATAGATACAGTGATGCCTCAGTTCATGAACTTAATTCATTCCATGATTCTAGTCTTGAACCAAATCAAATTTTCCCATAAGGTTCAATGGAAATAAGGTTAATCTGTTCTGAACCATATGTGTTTTTTAACCTAAAAAATATGAAAGCATGTACAATATAGTACAGAATGAAGAGAGAGAATACGAACCTTACCTCTGGCATGGATCACAGGAACGTGGGTAGGGAGGAGGTTATTTTTGGAGGGAGTCTTCCTCCATAAGGACTTTGCCAAAATCTCCTTCGGGGTTTCCTTTCTTCTTTATCTCTTAGCTACAGGGTCAGTCCTTTTTTTTTTTTTTTTTCTTTTGGTACTGGTGATCTACTTGGGACCTTGCCTTTTTGAAGCAGGCTGTGGAAACACTGAGCTAAGTCCCAGGCTGCAGGGTCAGCCTTGATGAAAAACCTGTCTAATGTCCCTTTTCCTGCACTGCATAACCTTCCGGAAATGAAAGACCACATTATTTTTCATAAGATTCAACACTCTGTTCATTACAGTTATGTTGGTTTGGTGCTTCTCAAAGAAATCCTAGCACTCATTACATTTCTCCATAATGGATTTTTTCACTTCACTGCTAACCTCTTCCCTGTCTTCCTCATCCTCAGTGGAATGGTCCTCAACAAGCACTTTCTGCTGCTCACTCTGAAGTTCAGCGAGTCCTTCTATCATCAGTTCTTCCTTATGGCTCTCAACAAGCTCTTCTATATCTACGTCATTAACATCCAGACCCATACTCTTTCCCATGTTCATAATTGTCCTCCACTACCTGTGCATCTGACCCTTCAAAGTCACATTCAGTGACACATTCTGGCCACAGTTTCCTCCAGGTCATTGAAAGTTCAGTGTGTGACATCTTCCTAGGTTTTTTCAGTGAAGTTGGTGAAGTGGAGCACATTGAAATGTCTATTCCAGAACTCTTTCATGGTCAAGGACATCTCTTTAATGACATTAAAACACCTGAAGAACAGCTTTCTGTACAGCTTCTTGAAGTTGGAAATTGTTTGTTGGTCCATAGGCTGCAGAAAAGGTGTCATATTGAGGGGTCCTTGACCTTTATGAAATCATACTCAGGATCCATATCATCCACCCAGGCTGCAGGATGTGCCAGGGCATTGTCCATCATCAGAAGGTACTTTTCAGGCAGTTGGTTGTCAGAAAGGTAATTCTTAATGGTGGATGCAAAAACCTTGTGCAGTCATTCCATGAACAATTGCCTGAGACCCAAGTTTTTGCATTGCCCCTCCATATGGCCTTGTTCACATTCTGTTCCTTGAATGCACAAGGGGTCTTAGAATGGTATAACAGTAGTGGCTTAATCTTCATATTGACACTTGTATTACTCACAGCAAAAGGGTCAATCTGTCCTTCATGGGCTTGTGGTATGGCACTGCCTTTTCCTCCTGTATTATATAGGTTCTGTCAGCATCTTCTTCCAGAAGACCCCTGTTTCATAGCAGTTGAGCACTTGTTGAACAATGTATCATTCTGCCTTCATGAATTCTTTGTTGTAGGTTTCTGCAACAGCCTTGTCAGAATTGGAAACCTCACCATGTCTTATCACATGGTGTATGCTACTCCTCTTGCACAATTTGTCAAATCATCTTTACCTGCTCGTCCCTTGTGGCACTTCTAGAGAGATTTTCTTGCAGTAAATCACTGTGCAATTTCCTAATTTTTTCACAGATCATAGCTTTACTAATGTTGTCACCTGCCAGCTGTTTCTCATTCAACCACACCAACAAGTTTTTCCACCTCTTCCAGCACTTCTATCCTCTGCTTGATTAGCATCATTACTTTTTTGTCACATCAGCTTGAAAGGGAAAAGTTTTAGATAACTTAATAGACTGAATATTAAAGTAGTTGTAGAAGCAAAATAAGTAAGGTGTTCTTTTAAGATTTGCTTTTCCCATAACTCCTTGTTTAAGGTGACGATTATCTGACTCTTTAACCAGTAACTTCATTAACCTAACAAAGTTACAATGCCAGGGTGAATTTACAATGTATATGGCCTATCTTGTGTCTGTGACTTGTAAACAGGAACTGGAATTGTATTTACACATTAAAGACCACTAGGGATGAGATAATGGCTAAAAAGGATATAAAAAGGGAAACACTGAACAAAGCGGGTGCGGATACTAGCCAGACCGGTTTCTGGCGTTCCCATCTGCTGGTGAGAAGAAATTTTATTATTTTATCTGAATTCTGTGTCTCCGTGTATCTCTTTCTGAGATTTCTGCAACAAGCTCCTTGATGGTATTTTTATTCTTCAAAATAATTTAAATTGTTGACTTTGCCATCTTGTACTCCGAGACCAGATCAGTCACATGAATACCATGGTCATGCTTGTCTACAATTTCCTTCTTCAATATGATCATTATTTTCTTCAAAACCTTCTTAATATTTTTGCTCTGCACTTTCTTAGTGCCTTCATTATTGCTCTGCACATTCTTGTCATCTTCATTATCTGTATGCACTTTCATGGTTGCTCTGCACTTTCTTTGGAGCCATTGTGTATTGAACAATACTATACAATACGTAATACTGTACAATTGTACAATACTGTTTATGCTAAAAAGTACACCAAAAAAGTTTCACAGTGTGTGTGCTCAGGTCTGTCTGTGACCACAATCTCAACTAGAGGAAGCCACAATCACATGTCAGAGTGGGAAGATGGCCACGGTCATGTTCGTCACTCAATGCAGAGTTCACAAATGGAAGCAAAATTCTGCCAAATGCTTCTGTTTCAGAACTGACTTGTTTGAGAACAGAAGCATTTGTGAACCGAGGTATTATTGTATATAGAAAGACATATACACCTATTTATGTATAAATAACTATATGAATATATAGAGAAAAATACATATATACATAACGCTCTGGAACTTGAAGGAAGAAAAGTTTATTTTGGCGCACAGTTTGCAGGCGTTTCAGTCTGTAGTTGGCTAGCTCCAAGGCAGGGCAGCATGGAAGAGAGGCATGGCAATGGGAAGCACATAGCTAATGAAAGAAGGAGGATCCACCCTTGCAGGCCATGCTCCTCAGTGACTCATCTCCTCCAAACAGGCTTCACTTCCAAGACCACATTTAGCTATAAACTCATCAGTAGATTAGGCCACTGATGAGTGTCATGCCCCCATGTAGTGATTACTTTAAAAAGTTATACATCTTTGAGAATATTTTTCTAGAGCTATTTTTGAATGTTGATACTTTGTATAATTAATGATTTTCCATATTTGATGTTCAACATTTGCAGATGAAACATTTGTATTATTCACTTCCAGACTAAGTATTTATATGTTAAAATGATTTGTCTGATAGTAGGTCAAATCCATGAATAGACTAGTCAGAGAACTTGATAATATAAAAATTAAATGGCAATGAAAGCAGTCCTCAGGTAAAAATTTGGAGTCAAGTAGTAAGTGGTATCTTTAGAAATTTTTCAGATACCTGCAACCAAAGAATTCTGTTCATCAAAGTTTTAAGGTAACTTATTCTCACCTTTGCTGTGCTCTGTGTGATATGTGCTTTTAATCTCATACTTGGCAAAAAATGTTGACCATGAACAATACCATATTTTTCTATGCCTGTTCAGGAATAACAGAACCCAACAATATTTCAGTATACTTAGGTGTTTCTTATATGAGTCATTTTTCATTGCTATAAAATTATTTTACAATTTGAAGTTGAAATTATCTTGTAGGGATATGAGTCTCACTCATGCACTGTAATATCAACAGTAAATATGATGGTATTAATATTGAAAAGTAATTATGTATTTGAATACCCAAGCTTCTGATAATTATGGTTATTTCATTTCAGTTAATAATATTGCTGACTACATGTTTAGATCTCATGTTAAGAATATTAATATTCTAAAAATAATAAATATCATCTTCATAATATTACTTATTAAGGTTAAGCTACAATATGAATAGAAAAAATTCAAAAGTCATATTTAGTCATTCAAAACATTAACTGGTTTTTTCATTTTACAGGTTGTGATTAAATAAATCTAATATTTAATTAATATGGGATATTTATAGTAATCAAAAATTTAGTCTTGGCATACAAAATAATAGTAATTATAAGATATATGTAATACTTCAAAATGAGAAAAGGGCAAGTATGGAGAAATAAGCATAATTAGAAATCATTCTCTGAGGAGAGATACCACCTGGAAATTATAGTTTTGATTTTTGCCTACAGACAAATTTATGATGAAGCATGTACAGGAAATATTAATGTGATCTAAAAAAGTCTCCTTTGAGATTTCTTTTGCTCACACTTTCCCATAGCAATGACACAGTTTATTTCATTCATAGCATTAATATGTATGAATGAATTGATTGTGTATATAAATATCAAATAAGCAAAAGGACTCTGATGACAAACATAATCCTAAGGCAAACATAAAACTGTGGACGATATGAGAAGTTCTGGGGCCCTCGGACAGCCTTGGGAAGACAGATTGTCCTGATGTCTGTGGCAGGCCCAGACAGAGAAGTTAAAGATAACTTCAGAAGGCCGTTTGTCGATCCCAGTGGTCCCTTGAGACTCTCAAATATTTGCTTGGTATAAGACTAGGTAAGAATAGCTAACTTTTTAGAAGCTTTAAGTAGCCAGGATGATTTAGATAAAATGAACTAGGATTAAAGGAGCATAGTTAAAGGAGATGGTTCTTTAGATGCTTTATGTTCTCAGAGATATAACTGGTGGTTAGTTGACTAGCATTGCAAACTGTTAATGATTGATATATCCTACAGAAAATTGTATAAAAGAAGAATATTACCAGTAAACCTCACCTTAACTCCAAGAGTTCTGGTCCCCTATGCCCTTCTTTTAATAGGTTTCGTCGGATACTGTCTTCAGGTTCCAGTCTCCCATGGAGAAGACCCCAACATAAGACAATTTCATGTAAAGCAAAGTATTTGAAAAGTGGTTTCATTAACTAATATATTTATGAAATCATTTTTCTTAAATCTACAACCAAATTCAATTATTGGTTAGCTATTAAATCCTGAGAGAATTTAGGCTTTGAAAGACAAATATGTTTCTTTTTGAATAAAATCTTATTCCAGAATTCAAACATTTACTGTTTCTGCTTCTATATAATGTCAATTATTAATTAGAAATTATTTTGGCTCATACTAATTATCTTTGAATGATATCAATTATTTTTCAAATTTCAAGACATTTCTGCTGTACTTTATCTGATGAATTATCACATTTCATTTTAATTTTTCAAGTAGTAAGTGTTTATTTTCTCCTGCTTTTCTGCTGTAGCCCAAACTTCAGGTATTTTTCTCAATTATCAAAAGGAAAACAATTAGATTAAAAATAAATGAGGAAAATCAAGAACAATAAAGTAAAAAGTCAATAGACAAAAAACAAAGAAAACAACAGAAAAAAAATTAAAAGCAGAAATTTCTTCACCATGTATAAATTCATTATTGTAGTTAACATATTGTGAGAATACTGTAAGTTATTATTTTAAATCATGAAGCTTTTTAATTATTCTGGTCATATACATTGACATTGTTGATTATACATTTTAATAGAGAACATATAATTGATTTTTTTCTGTAGAGGGCTAATATTACTGTGATTATAGTTTTCAGAGAATGAATTCTCTAACCAATTGTGTGCTGCAGTAACAAGAGAGGTGAAAGGTCTTCTAAAGAATCAAAATTGCTCATGTTCTAGGGTTTAATTTTTGGATTTGCCAATCTGGAAGATGGATTTCATTTCTCTAGAGCAAGCTTATACCTGCTCCAAATCAGAAGGTTCCCACAAGACTGACATATAACCTACAGATTTGATTAGCTGGTTAAAATGAGAAAAAGGATATTGCCAAAGAGTTTTTGAATCCTCATGGCAGCAGTAGTTATATCTCTCTGTAGTCACATTCATCAAGGAAGAAATATCACGGAATGGCTTTCAAAGCATGAAAACAGAGACAAGAAACTTGAGTAGACTCAATTTCATATTAGAATCATTGATCAATGATAGTCAAATTCAATCATTTTTGCCCAGGAATACCATTGTCCGTTGAATCTCAATGGGCCTTGCACTATGGATAATACTCCATTTGTATAATAGGAAAATGAAATATGTCATTAAGTACTAGAAAACAATAATATTCAAGATATATTTAATCAGAGAAAGATTTGTGTTCTTTTTAACAGAGTGCATGGTTAAAAATATTCAAGTTAAACATAATTTTTAATAAGCATACACTTAAACCCATAAATTATATGGCTCAAATTATTGTTGAAGGGAATGTGTAGTAGAATCAAGTAATTCCAAGATTACAAGAAAAGAAGACATAACCTGAAGAAAACTAAACTTAAGGTAAAGCAGTATATGAAATGATAGATATTACTACAAATATGTCAGTAATAGTTAAATATTCATATCAACCAACTAAGTATAAAAGGCAATGGTTGCCAAATTATATTTAAGAAATTCCATCCAGTTGGTATCAATGTGTAATACCAAATGTAGGATACAGAAAATAATGATATATAGAAATAGAATAGAAAAAATTAACAAATTCAATATCCTATTTAAAAGAATTCAGCACATGTGCAGTGATAATTGATAGGTAGTGCAGAAAAATTAAGTAATATTGTAGATAACTAAAATAATCTAATTAGTTGAATTTAATTAATATACACAAGATATTTTTCCTAAAATTTGAAAATATACTCTTATTCACATATAAAATATTTATGAAATTTCATTTAATAAAAACATACTTAAACATGGTATCATACAGACCATTTTGGAATCTATTAAAATTATAAAATATCTTAAAAATGGAATTACATAGTTTTTAAGAAAGGAAAGTAAACTTGTATTAAATAATCCGAATAAACATCAAAAAGCATTTTTACTATAACTTATATGTTATTAATATAAAATTTTAAATCTAAAAAGTATAACAGCACTTTTTATTTGAGACAGGGTCTCATTATGTAGCCCAGGCTGGCCTCAAACTCATAGTGTTCCTCCTGCCTCAGCCTCCTGGTGCTGGGACTACAGGTGAGTGCCACCACGTCCAGCCACAGCATATTTTAAAACATAGTATCATCGCTTTTTAGAAAAGCAGAGAAATGATAAACACAAAATTCAGAATTTCATTTGATATTGATGAGGGAAGGCAAACACTCCAAAGGGCATTTGAGCTTTGAAAGGTATTTGTCATGCTTTCTATCTTAAGTTGAGGGGTAATATACAGTGTTTTGTGTATATATATATATATATTATTAAATATATATGATAGATAAATTCAAAGGGAAAATACGACTAGAAGTTTGTCAATGTTGTGATTATTCATATTCCAATGAAGTCACTAGATATCAATGCAACTGTGATGATTAATTTTATGTCATTTTGATCATGTCAATCATGTCACTGAGTACTCAGATATTTGGTTAGGCAGTATTTCTGGATGTTCCCATAAAACATGAGTTCCAAGTAAGCACACACTAAGTGACCTGAACACCTAGTTTTGAGTGAACTCCAGAAGAGAGTCCTTCACTCCACAGAAGGCTCTACAATAGATCTAGGCCTCTGGGGAAATTTCTAAGAATGAGTCTCAGACCATAATATACAGGAACTCTAATAATGATTGAAATGTCAGTTACAGAAAGGGCATGCTGTTTAGAACCTTTGGCAGTCCTTCAAAGGTGAATCATAGCACAAGACAATAGATTTAGTCCAAAATCCCTGCCATCCTGTGCAGATAACCACCTCTCCTTTTGAGAAACTGCTTTTAACCTGTTACTGGGCTTTAGTAGAGTCCACATGTGTAATCATCCAATCAAGTAATCACAAACCAGCAAATTATGGTACAACCTGAACTGTCTGTTCTCTACTGAATGTTATCTGACCCATCATGCCACATACTTGGACTTCCACAAAAGTACTCCATCATCAAATGGACGTGATACATATGTGATCAGGCTTAATCAGACTCAGGAAGCATAGAAAATTATACAAAGAAATGTTTCAACTGCCCATCTTCCCCACTCTTATTGTCCTACCTCTTTCTTCTAGACTCCATCTAAAGCCCCATGGAGAGTTCTATTTTTTTTTCTATTTTATTGATACACACTGCATACTAATCACATTCATCATAAGGAATGTGTACCTGTACATAATATATATCTTCTTTTTTTCCCCCATTCCCTTCCCCTCCCTTCAAAACTTCTTCTCCTCCTTATTTACAAAAGATTGGTTTTAATATTTTTGCTTCTATTCTATTTTTTCTTCTCCCCCCTCCCTTATTTCCTTTCCCATTTGAACATTTTCTTCCTTTTTTCCAATATCTACCATCCATTTGGTCCTTATTTAGTTCTTTATGATTAGTTAACAGAGAAAAGAAGACTATGGCATGGTTCACTCCTGCATGATAACTAGGCATTTCCTAAATGTGGGTAGCTGTAACACTAAAGCCTTTGTCAGAGATGGCTCTGAAGTAGAGTAATGTGTGGAAATCATCTCACTGGACATAACTCCAGGCAGCTCACTGTGATTGGAGAAAGAAATGGTCAGACTTGCAATTATATACCAAGTCATAGGCTGCATACAGTAGTTTTGCTGTTGCCATCAATAGTTTTGTCATTTTTCCATTACTGTGACAAAAATACACGACATCCACAGCTTAAAGGAAGAGGAGTCTATCGTGGCCCATGTTTTCAATGATTTAAATCCATGGTCATATGGTTTTAAGGCAGAAATATCATGGCTGGAGGGTGGGGTGGAGGAAATCTGCTCAGTGCTTGGTATTTGAGAAGCAGAGAGGGGAAGAGTCAGAGAGGTTGGGACAAGGGGCCAGATGCTGTCCTCAAGGTCATTCCTCACAACCAACCCAAATACACACAAAATTGTGCTTTGCTGATCTCAAAGCACCTCATAAATCAATCCAGCTGATAATCAAGTTTAACCATAATTCCACTGTTTGTCAACTTGACAGTCAAACACATTTCTTTAAATTATATTTAATATCTAGAGACAGTAACAATGTCATAATTCCAATTAGCATGATGTGACTTTCCTCTGTACAACCAAAACTGCACTAATTCCTTGCCTACAGTCTCACCACTCCCAGCATTGCTCAAAAGACTAAATTCAAAGCCTCAAGACAAACTCCTACCTATGAAGCCCTGTAAATTTTAGAAATCAAGTTACATGCTCCCAAGATATAATTGCACAGGGTAAATACTCTTATTCCAAAACAGAGGACTAAGGGAACAGATAGAAAGCTGACCGTAGCAAGGTGGAAACCCAAAGCATCAAACATTAAATTTTATACCTCCATGCCCAGTGTCTGCAGCACATGATGATAACAGGTGAGATCCTCAGAGCTTTGGTAGCTCCAACCTTAAGGCCTGCTGTTTGGAGCCCACATAGTGTCTCTCATGGACTAACTAGTCTTTTTGTAGCTTTTCATGGTGGATGTTCCACATTTTCAGTATCTTCAACTACCTGGGGTCTTCATTGCTAGTTGGGCTCTATTCTCACAGCTTCAAGTATCATCCTTTGAAGGAATTCTGAAAAGGATTCTAATACTGTAACACAGTTACTGGCCTCCCAGCCTATTCATTAAAATTCCTGACCCCATGATTCTTGCATTCTGTATGGCTGAACAACCAACAACCAAAATCATGAGGACAATGCCACCAGCTTGAGTCCCATTGAATCATTGCTGCAGGGGCTTCTGAGTGCCTGGACAGTCAAACACAATGAAGTGAATCACAGAGATCCAATTTCCTAGGAGGAGGCCCTTCTTGGGCAAGGGGCCCAGGGGTGTTTTCAAATGAAAATGTGTCATTACATGGTGTTTCATATTAGAAAGTGTTTCCCCAAACATACTAATAAAGTTAAAAGCCAGTGACTTATGAAAAATTAAAAACAATTTTGAGTTAAAGATGAAATTTAAAGATACCTATAGAATCAAAAAACATTTAAACAAGTATAACAAAGAGTGTTTCTTATATGAAGTTATCTTATTAAGTACTAAACTAATAATAATATACCCACAGGAAAAAAGTCTCAGTTTAGAAATAAAGGAGAATAATTAATAATAAATATATAAAAACCCAACCTTTTGGTAATGAAATGTACACAGATAGCAACACTTATATTACATGCTCATGGCTTGTCAAATTTTGAAAATGTTGGTTCTTTCATAAAAAGATTAATAGGAATGTCAATTGATATAGATTTACTAAATTCAGTTAGAATGCTTACAATTTTTGTCTTGTTAACCTTGATTGCATTTCTAGAAAATTTACTAAAAGAAAAAAAATCAAGGATGTTTTAAAAATATTATATTAAGACATTTAGAAAAGCATTTAGGTTATTAAATTGTAAGACAACTTCAGTATAAAATATGGAGCCCCCAAAATATGGAGCAGTTTTTAAGGGTATTAAACACACAGACAATTTCCTTAAATTCAATTTTACATATAGAATGCAAAATTTAATGATTGTAAATACTTTAAACATCCATGTGTGTAGATGATGCAGTGGGTACAGGGACTCTACACTGTGGACTTTGTGATGCAGACAAATTACCAGGCTTAGGATTCAGCTCTAAAACTTGTCAAGATAATATTTATGTTATGTTAGCCATGTAATATTTGCTTAAGATTTGTCCTATGTAAAATTGAATATTACCTGATATTTTGACAAAGTCAATTGCTAAAAGTCTCTGAGACAACACTTAATATAACATTGACAGTAACATCATTTTACATTTTGTTCATAAGGAGTATTTCTGTATCTACAAACCTAGTTTAAGAAAACTGAATATGTATTGTACTTTGGAAATCCTTTACACCTCCTCCTCATTACAGGATGTCTCCCTACAAGCCACTACTCCCATTAATTTTATGTTAATCATTCATTTGAATTACATTGTACTAATTTTGTTTACTACATTATAGTAGTATTTTCTACTTTTGAATTTAGTGTATCTGGAAACATATCCAGTTTCAACTTAACTTGGTTCCTTTTCTCAATATTGTACTTTCAGAATTCATCCCAGTTGACACATATGGTTTGTTGATCCATTTTCAGTGCATAGTATTCACAGAATAAGCATATGCTGGTTAATTCATTTACACTGATAATGATGGCATTTAAATTTAGTTCCATAGCTTTTGGATATTACAAAATTTCTACCACATTAATTTTTATACTCCCTATGTACCTATCCCAGAATGTCCCTAGCTATCTTACTACAGTTGGACTTGCTGGATTGTATGTAGACATATATATTCATGATACATGGCTTCACTAATTCCTTGATTTCAATATAAATTCTGGAGATGTTCCAGATAGTTCACATAAGAGGGACTGGACTTATAAACATGCCTCATTCTAAACACTTACACACACATACGTATATACATATGCAAACACACGTAGAAGCACACATGAGAGTTACAAAGGCCACCCTAATCTACTTATATCATTAAAAATAGACACTTTTGCACTTTCGCATGGGGTGAATATCTCTTTTCAGGGCCAAGTACTTCAAGTTAACACACCTCTGCCATAAAATGGAGTATTCTAATGACACTTTTATAGATAGAACTTGACTGCTCCATCTAGCTGATGTAGTTCACATTTTGAATTAATACAACAATCTTCTCTTCACACAGGCCTTCCTCTCCCCACCCATATCTATATTTTAAGCTTGAAGTAAAAGTAAATATAACCTCTCAAATGGCAGCTCTTTGGTCAAGCTATTTCGTTTGTGTAAGCATAATATTATTAATTCATCATCTGAAAAATTATTGATGATACATACTCTATTAATTCATAAAATCCAATCAACTCTAAGTAGCTCAATCATCACTAGCATTTCCTTTTCCTTGACTGCCTTGTGGCATAGATTGAGTGGGTTGTGCCTGAATTCTGGCTTTGTTTTAATGATATGAAGAGATGTGCTCAGGCTTATAAATTACTGCAGCAATGCAGCTGGAAAAATTAAAGCAATTTTACAGTAGAATAAGGTAAACAAATCATTTTCACATCCTGTTTTCAGTATTCATTCTTTCAAAAGATATAGGACACCAGGCTCTTTCTGGAATATTAGTGCATTAATTATTCTCTGGATGAAAATAAGGAATAAAGAATGAAGAGTTTCAGGTATTACTAACTAGATTTGAACATGGATAATTAGCAGGAAAAAGAAAATACGTCTGCTCATAGCCATTTTTTATTATGATTTCTTTTGTTCAGAAATGTGTGACAGTTTAATTTCTCTGGTTCTTCAAATGACTGTCCTCTATGCTGTAAACTAAGGGAAAATATTTGTATGAAACTTCTTGAACTTCTTGAAAATTACTTTCTTTGGACATTTGTTCATTGTAGAAAAAGAAAAAAAAAATCACAAAAAAGCAAAATTTATCTTCAACTAAAAATAACTAGCTATATCAGTTTAGCTGAATTATAGCCAGGAACAAGTTTTAACAGAACAGATGAGAACAACAGTCAACATTTCAGATTTTAAAAAAGAGAAAAAATTATTCCTATTATAAACTGTAAAAATGTGTATATGATTTTGTGACTCTTTCCTCCAAGGGATACTATTGATGCACTTTAGGTTTTCATTGAAGATGCAGGGGAAATAAACACTGTGAAACCTTGTCCTGATTTATCAGAGATGGATTTAATGCATGATTTCAGGCAAGTGAATGTATTATAAAGAACAAACTAGGTGAGAAAGTGTGATGGAATAGCTGATGACAACTGGGCTTACAAAATAACATAAATAAAATAAACAGCACATTGTTTCTATTCATAAACCAGGCTAAATGTGATTCATGAACAAAATATCTTACATAAATTAGTTTATATTTTTCTCATATGATGAGAACTAAAAAGTATTTTTATTAGTACATGTTTGCAATATATAGTATTTATATTAATGGTTGAAAGTTCATTAATTATTTTTATAGATGTTGCCCAATTGCTCTTTATAGAAATTTACTCTCCCCTCATTCTACACTGCAGTTTGAACTTGCAAATCTTTATAATCACATGATCTTTACATTGATTTTACACAAACACACACACACTGTTTCTATTTCTTTGGAAAACCTCGATGAATTTAATGATAATATACATGATGCTTTTTCTCCCATACCATTCCCTTCCATTGTTATGATATTTTGTTAATTAATGAATATTATATGGCTTAATTCATATACAATTTTATGTTTCTTCATAAGTTCCTATATGGTTTAAATTAAAACTCTTCATCCATAATGAATATAAACAATTGTTTCTATTCATAAATATTAATTTTTTTTTTTTTTTTTTTTTGGTACTGGAGATCGAACTCAGGTCCTTGCGCTTGTGCAGCAGGCAGCAAAACCACTGAGCTAAATCCCCGGCCCAACATTAATATTTTCACTATATTGATTTTATACCTAACCAACATACAAAATTGTCTTGTTGTTAGCTGTTATTTTTGCATGTAATTACTCTTAGAGTTTTAGACATTCAAGTATGTCATTTAAAACTAATGATAATTTTATTTCCTTTTTTAAAAAGGTTATGTACTTTATTGTTTTTTACCTAACTGCATTGGCTAGCATTGTACCTCCAAAACAATATTATCCTGTATAACATCTAAAGAAATCCTTCCTAACTTTTTATGTAGTACATTAAAATAAAAATTCTTGTGATAAGTTTCTGAGGGTTAAAGTCAATATGTGTCTTACTTTCTCTATTTTTCTCAAATCACTGCTATGTCTGCAAATGTGACTGATGTATAAAGGCTGTAAAAAATACTTTTTTTGAGTGAAATGAATTACAAAATCAAGAGATCAACTTAGCAGTCCCTTTCTATGGTTGTACTCTATAATTGGATCAATAGTCTCAAAATTTCAAATTGCCGATTCTCTTGTTTTGAAGTGGAGAATATTGACTCTTTATCCATTTAGTGTTCTAGTTTAATAGACAGGATTTCAAAGCAGTACTACTGTGCTCCAAGACCATAGAGTATTTCCAGTTAAACAATTCTTCCTGCCACCATGATGCTAAATGTGTACTCAATTAATGGTGGAGGTGGAGACATCCCAATACACTGTTGTATTCTTAGTATAATAAACTTCAATTCTTTCACCAACTGAGTATTTCTAATCTACCTTACTGATATGTCTTATTCTTTGTCTCCAAGCAATATATTCTTTTATCAAATATTTCAAATCCTTCATCGCAAGGAAATTTCTATTGGATGTATTTTACATAAGCTTTGAGACTTTTCTGAAGCTAGAGATGAATTTAGGATTCCCTGCAAAAATTTTTTTTGATATTTCATTTATTATTTTCAAACAAACATTTCATTTGTCTTACTGATGAGATGCAGAGATCCAGGAATTACTTAAACTATGTACATTCAGTTTTATATTTAATGTTAAAGCCATGATCCAAATACAGATCTAACACCAAGTCACTTATGGAAACTGGCATACATCAAAAATGTAAATAATGTTGAAATTAGATTTTATAAAATAATTTTCAGGAAGTCTATTAAGTATTAACATAGAAAATTAGCTCATTTGAGCTTTATTTGTATAAATGTGATGGTTGATAGATTGTGTCAATTTGAGTAAGAGAAGTGCAACTAAATTAGTTCAGCAATCCCATACCCTAGGTAGTGGAAGACTCACTCTAGGGTGGCTTGTCACTTGGATGGTATAAAGGGGAAATGAAGAAGGATGGGCCTGCTTCTGGTTCTTCAGAGGCACTCCAGTCTCTGCCTTCACTTTGGATGTCATCTCCTAGCTTCCAGTGCAAACTCTTCAGCGTTCCATTACAGGCCCGTTGGCTTCCTGATATAGACTCTCCAGTGAACTCTGGACCTTTGATTGAATTCTTTGATCTTCAGAGTCCAGAAATACCCTTTGCATTCTTCCACATCTGACTCTGTGGGTGGTCATTGTAAAACAATCATGTAAATAATTCTTACATATTTGTATATCTTGTATTGTATCTCTTTCTCTAGTAAACACTGACTGATGATGTATCTAACTCCCAGGGAAGTTGTATCGAGATTTGAACTGCAAAGGACTTGGGCATCCCTTCCCCTACAATATGGCTGGTGCTGGTAGCCCTCAAGACTTCTCTGTTTGGGTGAATTTGCTCATTCCTTGCAAATTTGCTCAGACATTCCATGTTCCTGTCTTCTCCATCTTCTTGGAATCTCCATCATACTTTTGGCTTCACACTCAAACCATTATGCACTACACTCTCAGGGGCACATTGCTTGACCTCCTAAGCCATCTTCTGAAATCTAGGTGGAAGCCTCTATGAACTTGTAACTTTTAAAAACTGCATGCACATAAAACTAGCATAATGTGAGTGATGCTGTGGTCTCCAGACAGCTGGAGCAGTAACCTGGACTTTATATCCTGGCTGTTACAGAGGCCTCTGAGTGCATGGATGACTCAGTATGGTGAACTGAATCCTGGGAAATCATTTTCCTGGGCAGTCCTCTAACAGAGTGTCTGAGACTCTTTTCTTAAAGCAAAGACTTTCACTTTTGCAGGTCAAAGGATGGTCATTGCTTTTTCCTGACATGCCCTCAAGCCATTTTTTTCTATCGTCCTGATCCAAAGCACTTGGCTTCTTTTAACCTTTTTCAGCAATGAAGCTTTCCTCTGCTCCAATTTTGTAGGCCCCAAATTTATAGGATCTTCCCTTCTTGTAAACTCAAAACTTTAAAAAGCCTCTCAGCTGTGCTATTTGCTCTTCATTCTCAACATAGAGCTAGCTGAGTCCCCACAAAATACCCATAAATGTTGGTCTCCCTTGAAATTTCCTCCATCAGATTTAACTATTCTGCCTCCCTTAATGTCAGTCTCCTGCAAAGTCTTAGGATATAAGTGAAATGTACTCAAACTTTCTGCCAGAACGTAATACCCATAGCCTTGAATCCAACTGCCAATGGAGTCTTTTTTCCCAACTGATACCTTCTGAGCCTGATCTTTATCATCTTCCTTTTTTATCAGAGTTTTTATTTTAAAGCTCTGACCAGAATCTACCTCAAGTTTGGTTTATGGCATTCTAGAGCTTCTGTAGCTGTCATCTCCAAACCTTCTCAAACTCCCTCCTGGAGCCAGTAACAAAGGTTTCTAAACCTGATTGTCAAGTAACAGTCACAGTGAGATCCCACTTCTCTTGTGCCAAAATTTGTCTTAGTTAATTTCTCATTGCTGATACACAATTCCTGATACTTGCTGCTTAAAAGGAGTTTATTTTTAATCATATTTCAGTCCATTATCAGCTGCCTCTTAGGATGGCATGTTAAATGGGCAAGGCAGAAGAAAAAAAGGCTCATGACATGGAAACTAGGAAGCAGAGAGAGTCAAAGGAGGAACGTATAAGGGAGATTAACCCTTTCAGTTCATGCCTCCAGTGACTTGCCTCTTCTGACCAGACCCCACCTCCTAACAGCTATAGCAGCCTCAAAATGCAATTACCTTTCAAAGGCCTCACCTACAAGAATATTATGCTCTCAAGAGATATTTAGATATGTCATAAAATTTCTCCTATAAAAATATTTAGAAGTGGAATTGTTAGTTCACATGATGAATGTTTTTAATTTTGTACAATCTTCCTAATTGCATTTTTGAACTATTTGTATAATTTTATGCACAAAAATTAGTGTATGAAAGATTCAATATTTCTGCATGTTCACCAATACTTTGAATTGCTACTCATGAATTTATTCAGTCTGGTGGCTGTTTAATACCTCAAACTGTTTTAATTTGCACACCTCTGATTACTAATGTTGAAATTCTTTCTATGAGCTTGTCATTCATAAACATTTCAAGAAATATATTTTTTAGTCTTTCTTGTATCTTGTGACTTGTTAATTTTCTTATCATTGCATTTCCAGAGTTCTTTATATATTCCGCTTAAATTTTTAATTTAATATATAAATTGTTTTCATATCATCCAAGTCTCTGGAATATATATGTATGTAAAAAATCATGTCATTTAACATCAGTAATATATACTGACAAATATATGTTTAGGTAATTTTGTTGTGTGAATATCAGAGTATACTTATACAGCCAAAGGTGCCTTTGGCATCACTGTTAAATATAATCTAATGGGACTATCACCTTATATGGAGTTCATCATTGACTAAATATTCTGCAATGCGTGGATGTACATGGTAGTTTTGTTTTTTGAGATGTATTAAATTTCAATCTAATCTAATTGTTTAACTTTTATGATGTGTCTTTGATATATAAAAATATATTAGACAACTTTATGGTTGTCAAGATTTTTTCTTGTTTTCTTGCAAATGTTTTATTGTTTTAGTTTTTATGATTCAGTCTATAACTTATTTCAAGTTTTTGTTTGTTTACAGTGTTGATATGGGGCAAAGTTCATTTATTTTCATAGATAATACCTGGTTGTTCAGCATAATTTACAGAAAATACAAACTTTATTTTTGTTATTTAAAAAAAATATATTTATTTATTTATTTATTTATTTATTTATTTATTTTTGGTACCAGGGATCAAACTTCTGTCCTTCCACTTGTGAGACAGGCCACAGAACCACTGAGCTAAATCCCCAGCCCAGAAAATACAAACTTTAACTCTTTATTTTTATCAGTGATTTTGTTGAATGTCAACTACCTGTATATGTGGGTATATTTCTTGTCTTCTCTGAATAGATATTTAATTTAGTATAGATCTGTTGTAAATCTTGAGATAAGGTAGTTTAAAATCACCATCTTTTTCTTTTAGAAATTGGCTTAAATATTTTATGTCCTTTGTATTTTCACGTATTGTTTAAAATTACCATGTTGTATGCACACACAAATACACAGATTTTGCTGGGATGAAATGTGATTTTTAGTAGTTTTAAATCAGTTTTAGAGAACTTATGTCTCAGTAATATTGGTTCTTTTAATAAGTAAATATGTTATGTCTCTTTGCCTTTTTTGAGATCTTTAAATATGCTTAGTAATAATTTATTTTCCTTTTTTTGTGGAGAATTAAACATTTTTTACTAATTTTTCCTAAATATTTTGTTTCCAATTATTCTGTAAATAATTTTAATGCATTTCTATTTGTTTTTCCTAGAATTATCACTGAATTTGCATGTTAGCCTTCCTAAAACTTTCACTAATTCATTTAGTTTACTTTCTTAAGTCTGTTCTTTATATTCTTTTATAATTTTAGGTTCAGTTGAATATAAAATAATCCATCTTTCTTTCATGATATTATTTTATTGATTTTTGTTTTAAAAATCTGCTTTTTACGTGATTATTTTCAAATTTTATAGTGTTTTCTATTCATTTATATTCTGTTGTGATTTTTATTTCTTTTTTCCTCACTTTGAGTATATTTTTTTCTCTTCTATTTCTGATATTTTTAAGGTCATAAATTGGATCATAGATTCTATAAATTTCTCTTTTAAAATTATAGCTAAATATATAAAATTATAGTTAAATATATAAAATTTTCCTTCAAATAATACTAATTTATATATTTTATATGTGCTTCTAATTTGTCATTTAGTTTAATAAATTTTTGAATCTATATCTGTTTTGACTCATAAATTGCTTATTTTTCTGATATAATTTAAAGTATTTTTTGTGTATTATAGCTTGTTTTAGTTGATTTCTAATTTAAACTTACCATCATAAAATCATCTACTCAGCTGAAGTTTCAGTTTTTGAAATGTATCAAAACTTGAACATGAACAATAAGGCCTATCTTCTTGACTATTTGCCAGGGCTGAATATACTGTTAACATATTTGATAAAGTTGGTTGATAGTGCTAATGCCTCCATATCATCAGTTTTTGTTAAGTTGGTCTATCATTTACTTAGAGACATTATGACTTGAAATTTGTCTGTTTCTCCATTAAGAATCCACATTTTTGTGTCAGAATTTTGAAAATCAATGTATATATGAATTTAGATTTCCTCTCAATGAAATATTTCTTATCTTGAAGTATCTCTCTTCATCCATTTTATATTATTTTTCTTGAAGCCTGCCTTATATAGCATTAACATATTTTCTAGTACTGTTTTCAGACCACATCTTTTATTGTATTTCTGATTTCTTTGATTTTTTGAAAGCACACATTTTGTAAATTGCTAATGGTTGAACATTAGTCTTTTAGCAGTGAATTCATCAGGATTCACTGATCGGCTTTTTCTAACTGATTTTTTTTTTTTTATTTCAGCCACAATCCATTGCTTTTTATTGGATTTTTAAAATTTCTTAGGGCTTCTTGGTTTAGTTTTGGTAATTCATATGAGTCTAGTAGTCTGTCCATTTGTTCAAGATTTTCTACTTTGTCAGAATACAATTTTTCATAGTAGACACTATTTCCTGGACTTTCACAGTGTCTTTGTGGTTTCACCTTTTTTATTTCTAATTGTATTGATGTGGGTCTTTTTTTTGTTAAGTTTGGCTAGGGGCTTATCTATTTTGTTTATTCTTTCAAAGAATCAGCTGTCTGATTTGATTGTTTATATTGTGTTTTTAGTTTCAATTTCATTAATTTCTGCTTTATCTTTATGATTCCCTTTTTAAATTTGGGTTGGGATTGGACTATTGATTCTATTTAAGTATCTTGAGGTTCATCGTGCAGTTATTTATTTAAACTTGCATTATTTTTCTAATGCCATCATTGATTGCAATAAGCTTCCATCAGGACTGCTTTCATTGTACCTGATAGGTTCTTATGTGTTATACTGGGATTCTCATTTGATTCCAGATATTGTTCAGTTTCTTCCTTGATTTCTTCTGTGATCTGTTGGGTTTCAAGATTGTGTTACAAAATTTCAAAGTGTTGCTAAATCTCAGTAGTTTCTTCCGTGATTTATTTCTAGTTTGATTCCCCAATGGTCTGATAGTACAGATTTGGTGATTTTTATTATTTCATATTTATTTAAAGATACTTTATGGACTAATATATGGTCCATTTTGGAGAAAATTCCATGTACCATTACAAAGAATGTATATCCTGCTGTAGTAGGGTAACACTCTGTAGATAACTATTAAATCCATTTATTCAAGAGTGTGGCTCAGCTTTGAATTTTTCTTTATTGATTTTTTTTGTTTAATTGACTTATCTCTTTGCTAAAGTAGGGTTATTGAGGTCCCCAGTGTTATTAAGTCAGTGTTTATTGGATCTTTTATGTCCGTCAGTATTTGTTTTATGAAGATAGGTACTCCAGTATTTGTTGTGTGCATATAATTCACAAGTATCATCTCTTCTTGTTGTATCATTCCTTCAATTATTATGTAGTGACTCTTCTGATCAGTTTTAGCTTTAAATACACTTTGAGAGTAAAATTGTTACCCCTCTTGGTTTTCATGATATTGGTGCATGAAATACGGTTTCCTATTGTTTGCTTTTTAGTCTTTGTATATATTTTTGGAATATATGAGTTTATTGAATGCAGCAGATTATTGGATTCTGTTTTTTGATTCAGTCTGCCAATCTGAGTCTTCTAATTGGGGAATTGAAGTCATTAACATTGAGAGCTATTACTGAAAGGTGTAAATTTATTCTTATCATTGAAATATTTCTGTGGATAGCTCTTTTGTTTTACTTTTCACTCTTTTGTTTTACCTTTCACTTTGTTTGAAATATTCATGCCATTTTGAGTTTTGGCTTTGTTGGCCTCATAATCTTTCTCTAGGATACTCTTGAGTACTTTCTGGAGTGTTGGTTTGGTATTCATAAATCTCTTGAGTTGTTCTTTTTCGTGGAATGTCCTTATTTCCCCATTTATTTTGAAGGAGAGTTTTGCTCTGTGTGTTAACCTGGGTTGGAAGTTGTTTGCTTTTAAGACTTGAAATACCTCACTCTTGGTTCTTCTGGCTTTCAAAGTTTGTGTTAAGAGAGCTACTGTAATCCTGTTTACTTCTATAAGTGATGTGTTTGCTTTTCTATGACATTTTTAATTGAGGGGTTTTTGTTGTTGTTGTTTTATTTTGGACATCATTTATTTTATTTATGATGTGTTGTTGGAAGCTTCTTTTCTCATTGTAGTTGGATTGCTCTTTTGCAAGGCTCACTTACTTGTATGTTGAACACTTACCTCAAACTTAGGAAATTATGATTTCTGTAAACAGATTGTGTTGGCGGTCTTTCAATTGAATTGAAATGTCAGCGTTGAGAGTTTTAAATAGTAATTTGTGCGGGGGGGATAGGATGTAGGAGAAGGGAGATGTACTTTGTAGTTGAGGTAAGATAGAGGCTGAAACTCATTGCACACATGTAAAGTAGAAAGGAAGGGAAAAAAGACAGGGAACTAACTAACATAAAGAAAAGCAAAAGAATTAGAATAGAGATGACAGAAGGCTAATGTGAAAGAAGGTAGGAGTGACTGAGAGAGATAGCATAACGTAGTGACCTAAAAACTTGAGAATTTAAAAAGTGAGAGAAACAACCAAAAAATACTATTGCTACAGAAGCTTGTCTTGAAGAAACAAAATAAGGAACTGTAAGAATGAGAGAAAATAAACACCGACTAAATAGAAGCAAAAAAAAAAAAAAAAAAATCAGGCAGGAGCCCAGATCAAATACTCCAAAAAGAAAATATGCATATCATACTGTCTGAATATCAGTAAACATGGTCCTTTCTCATTGCTTTTCTTCTGAGGCATTTTTCAGCCTATTTTTGAATGCTTGTCCTATAAAAACCTAATAATCATCATATCTTATTGTAAAAAATTAAAAATGGCTAGAAATTCTAATTAAGACCATATGATTTATAAATGACAAATTTACAACAGTATAATATACATATTCTCTCTGTATATAATCCAAATTTAATGTAGAGAAAGATTGATATTTTTATGCAAAAGCATACATATTTTTTCTGTTTAGCAAAATCTATCTTGTACTTGTTTCAGTGTGCTTTTTTTCATTTTGTATATCTATGGACATATCTGAAATTTCATTTTAACTTTTAAAACTTTTTCTATTGCAAATAGAATCTTCTGTTTTTGCTTATATACATCAAGTTATTGATCTTTGGATATTGACCTTAGAAATTGCTAGTTCATTAAATTACCTTGCTGAGTTTTGTTTTTCACACATTCATTTAAAATGTTCAATGTCTAATTCTAATTATATTATATTGTTATATATATATTATTCTAATTATATTATAATTCTAATTATATTTTTATAATTATATTAAAACATTTTTTAAATTGCTGTTTTTATTTTTGAAGTGCATAGTCAGTAGGAAATAAAAGATGTCCAGAGACTGTTTAATAGAGATGAGTCTATATTCCCTTCTTTAGAATCTAGGCTTCCGTATGAGTGATTTGACCTAAGATTAAAACAAAACTGATGTCTCTCCAGTTCCTAGGCCTGGTCTTTAAGAGGAATGACATCGCTTAGCTACTGTGAAGTTAATATAATCAGTCTCCTGGAAAGAATGCCTAGGGAAGCACAGAGAATGAATTGCACACAGGTGATCCACAGTCCTCCAATTTTCTCACATTTCCATGGGTTAAATTATTATCAATCTTCTAGACCAACTCAGACATGAGATAAATATTCCTGAGTGATCCCATTTAATACCATGAAAAATGGATGATTTTTTTAGTAGAAAGTCCTGCCTATATTGCATCTGACAGGATCATGAAATAATACAATGATTATCATTTAAGATATGAAGATTTGAAGTCACTTGTTACACAATGACAGTCAATTACCATGGAAATATGTTATTTTCAAACTTTTTTTATTTTTTTAGAGGCATCTTTTGGATTTATTTATAATTCTAATACTTTCTGCTTTCTGTATTGCTGAAACGTGCCTTTTTTGTCATTTACTTTTCTCTCATTTATTTTTAAAAATATTTAAATCATGCTTCCATAATACAATTATATTAAATTTTGTTTAATTTGACATCCCATGCTATGAACTGTCTTTTGCTTACTGGTTAGAAACAATTCAGAGGTTATTTTAGGTGATGCTTCTACTATCATGTTTTTAAATACTTTCTTGGGTAGTGTGGGGCACTTTTGCATACCATGTGACCTGAGGCTGCCTCATGGCTGTCAATTTCCATTATCCTTAACTTGAAATGATACCGTTATGTTTTTTTGGTTGTTGTTGAACACTTGTCCAAGTAACAATCTGCATAAAATTCTTGGTCTTTCTATTTCTGGTATAGTATTGGACTTTAGTGGAGACAGCTGACCTCTTTCATTTTCTATCAACAAATTCATCTTTTTGTAAACCATCTTCTGCAGATTTAGAAAGAGATTTCTAAATGGCTATAAAATTGTTTGATTTTTTAAAAAATGTATGAATTACAAGTAAATAATTTTTAGTATATAAAATTTAAGTGTAAATAAGGATTAATAACTAATACTTGATAATTTGAAATAGGAAAAGGTCCAAAGGGGTAGGGGTGGTGGGAGGGGAAGGAGAAAGGAAAGAAGGGAAAGGAAAAATTATGAGAAAAGAAAAAAAATGGAAATGAAATCTATGTAAATAGGGAAGGGTGGAGGGGGTGAAGGGTGCACAGGTAATGGGGAAAAAAATAAAAACCAAGATGTATCATGTACAGGTACAAGCACTCAATGATGAATGTAAACATATTGCATACCTAAAATGTACCAATAAAAGAATTTAAGGAAAAAATTTAAGCAAGTAATATTTTATATAATTTTCAAAGGACATGAACTTTAAAAAATGATAAACATGTTACTAAATGAAAATGGTTGACACTATTCATCATATTTATTTTTATTGTTAATATACATTTCTCAGTGTTAGTTTTACTCTATATTTGGACTCAGTCTTCATAATATTGTTTTTAAACATATTTACATAGTTCAAAAGTCAAGATAATGTAAAAAACAATCAATCTTATTTGCCACTTATAGTGAAACAGGGATTTTTTTGGATAACATAGCTTTTCTAATTCCTATTTTTTTCTTTTGTATATGTGTATGGTCCCCAAAATACAATGGTGTGAAAAAATACTTTTGACACTTTATTTGGATAAAGAAGGCTTAAACAAATTGTAAGATTTCCTTATCCAGATTATGTAGATTTAAAAATGTTTACTTGGCTTAACAGTGAACTTAGCAAACACAGTGTTAAAATCATTTAAATAAGGAAAAAAAAAAAGAATCCTTTAATTACCAAAGCGAAGTATACAAACCAACAGTGGATAATAGTTAGTGACTAAGGAATATGAGAGAATAATTCATTAGAAAGTTCAGACTTATTTTTGCCCTGTTTTACTCACCATTTACAAAAAGTTTTAGGAACTTTGTTTATTGTACATTCAAAATATACTAAAAATATGTTTCACATTGAAAATTAAGGGCAAAGTTAAACTAGGAGCATTTTAAGATACAGTAAAATTTTGGATTGCAAGTAATTTGTTCTGTCAGCATTCTTCAGGATGAACAAACATTTCAAATAAATTTTAACTTGATAAATAAATGATGTGTTGAAATATGAGTAGTACATGATGCTGAATGTCACATAATCACAACTCAGCCACAAGTTCAATTAGTCCTCTCTCTCTCTCTCTCTCTCTCTCTGATGTGATAATCATATGTTCCAAAAGTAAGTGATTATGGAGGAGAATTTAACTGCAAAGGAGGAGAAAAAGGCTAAGGAACCCCTTACTTCAAATGAGAGTATGTAGATGTGTAAAATGTGGGAAACATTGCAAAATTTTATAGCAATGCACCACCCAAATAAAACTGCAGCAGTGTAAGCAATGAATCTGTTTAATGACAATGCAATGTTACATTTCCACAAAATCCACAAAAGGAGGAAATAGCAAGTGTCATTGGAAAGGTTGTTTGTTAAAATTGCATGAAAAGAAAAAGATTCCATTGAGCCAATCGATAGTAGGGATTCTGTTAATGTTAGTAAAACGCATCCTACAAAAAACCCACATCTTCTTTATCCAGTTTCCAATTGATGGGCTCTTGGGCTGCTTCCAAGCTTTAGCTATTGCAAACTGTGCCACTGTGAACATGGGTGCACATATATCACTGTGATATGAGTACTACTCAGCCATAAAGAATGAAAAACTAGAGTCATTTATAACTAAATGGATGCATATAGAGGCCATACTCTTAAGTGAAATAAATAGGATACACACGTGTAAATACCGAATAGTTTCGCTAGTATGAGAAACTGATAGTGTAAACAAGGGTTAAAATGATTAAAATGAATAATTGATAATTTGAAATAGAAAAAAAGGTCCAAAAATGAAGGGGTGAAGGGAGGGGAAGGGGAAGGGGAAAGGAAAGGAGGGAAAGGAAAAACTATGAGAAAAGAAAAAAAATGGAAATGATGTCTATGTAAATAGGGAAGGGTAGAGGGGGTGAAGGGTGCACAGGTAATGGGGAAAAAATAAGAACCGAAACACATCATGTACAGGTACAAACACCAAATGATAAATTTAAATGAATTGTATACCTAAAATGTACCATAATCATTTTATATGAATACTTTCTGATTACGGAACTAATCATCTGAGTGTTCACTATTTCTTATGGCTAAATTCACTTTGATATACAATTGCATTGGGATTACAAGCATGCTTCCAGAACAATTCATGCTTATACTTCAAGGTTTTACTGTATGTGGAAATGTTACACTTGTGCAAGGGACTGACTTCACAGGAGATATTGCACATTTAACCCTCATCCTTGATTATGTATCAGACTCTTGTGGACTCATGCATACATGGAATATCATTCAGATTTGTTCCACATAATACTATATAAATGAAGATGATTATTTTACAAAAATATGTGAATATGTCTAACTTGTAATCAAAATATCATTTTTCACATCATAATTTTCAATGTCTTTTGCATAAATTGCCATTATATGTTTGTGAAAAGAGCTCTTTTCCAAAAGTGTTGTATCTTAACAGGAGTCATTATGAAGAAAAATTAATAGAAGAATTATTAATAGAAGAATTGTGTGAAGTAAGTGTATTTGAAATTATCTATTAAAAAAGTGAAAGGTTTAGGAATTAAATTTTAAAAGGCTTACGTGGATATTTCTGGGTATACTTCAATTAATTTTTATTATATGAATATTAATAAAATTACTTTCACTTATAATGGAAAAATGTTTAAAAGTTGTATTACATAAATGTCCAACAGTATTAAAACATATGTTCATTGTGAGCATGTCCTTGACAAGGCTAGAATAATTTCACTTCTACTTGGGAAGTTTTTGAGAGCAAAGTGCTGATAAAAATATCATCTCATTTTTATTCTGTTCTATCCTACATAATTCCAACCCTTCCATACAGCTCAAAATTTCTATGGGACATATTATGAAGTAGCTTTCAGTTTTCTTAAGAACTAACATGAGTTCTTGTCAATTTAAATTATAAAAAGAAAAAAATGAAATAATAAAAATAAATTAGTGTTTTAAATAATTAAATAAATCATTACTTCCTCCTTGCAAATTGAACTAAAGATAAATTTCTTAGAAACTGTCTCACAGACAACTATTCATGGGAAAAATTTAACAAAAAAGAGAGGCTTATTTTTATATAAAACACATTTCAAAACATTTCCTTTCCCATTTTGAAGATTTTATTTTATTATTAAAAGTTTTTCTAAGTCTGGCTCCAGAAACACTTGTGATGCTTTTTTTAATCCAGCATTTCTCAAACTCATTTTAACTACAAAGAACCTGAAAATATTGCATGGAAATGTTGTTCTCCCAAAAAGACTTGGGTAAATAGGAAGCTGGTAAAATTTTGAAGGTATGCCTCTCCTTCAAGGAAAGTCCATGACTAATATTGTTCACATAGATTACTTAGTAATGTGCACATTAAAATTTCAGAAGAATATTTATCTATCAAAATTGTGAAATGCTGGCGTCCTATGAGGAGACAAGCCGCAGCCCATCCAGCCACCATCTGCTTTCTAAATAAAGTTCTGTTGGAACGTAGCCACACACATTTCTTTATTTTCTATAGCTGCTTTCATGCTATAACTTCAGACTTGAGAAATACACCAAATCTAAAATACAAACTAACTGGTACTTTACAGAAAATGATTTGCCTACAACAGATCTATGAATTTTTAACAATCACCTGACCAGAGGATGGCTTTGTCATGACATTTTAAAAATTAAGATTTAAAACAGGAGCAGGGAATGCAGCTCAGTGGCACCTCACCTGCCTGGCAAGTGCAAGGTCCTGAGTTTGATCCCTGGGACTTAAAACAAAAACATAGGCAATGTATGTTAGTCAGGTTTGGGCCTAGAGATATTTGCATGACTGCCCAAGAATATTATTCAGTTGAAAAGTTCTGAGGTAAAAAAAATTCTGCCAATTTCTATCATAGCCAATTGCACATGGTCATGATAATTATAAAATAGAAAATTTTAGATGTATTATCAATTGTCCCCAGACCATTAAAAAATTAAATGATGCACTTGTAAAATATCTAATTTAAATGTAGTGGGTGTTAATCTTAGTAAGCCATCACACCATCCATCCTGACCTTTTCAAATACAAATGTCATGTGTGTGGTTGTAGATCATGGCAAATGAAAACTAATGTTTCTATATCACACATTTGGGTATGAGATTGTTTGCTTTGTTTCAAAAGGTCATGTCATAATTTTGTAAAATGACATTTGTTTTGTTTTTATGATATCAGCTTAAATAAGTATTTATTATATCTATCAAGATCCACATTAATATATAGCTTCTGAATTCATAAGATAAAAATATATATTCACAGAAAATAACCTAATCAGATTTCTGAGAGAAATGACACAATGAATAAAAATTAAATACAAGTGTCTCATAGCAAGAGTGACCTAAAGTGAACTGTGAGATTTCTATGCATGTAAGAAGCTCTTTCCCCACATAAATCATGTCAATAAAAATAACAGGGACACAGTTATATGCCATATTTTGAAAAAATAAATATTTTCGAGTCTTTTCAATTTTACTCACATTACAATAGCTGGACATATTATAAATAAAAGTCTATTTTTCCTATTAAGAGTCTACTATATATTTTTTTACTATATTGTTATTATGCTATAGATAAATCCCCTGAAATCATCATAAAAACTTTTTATTGAAGAACAACCTGAATTGCATAGTATCTTCTTGTGACCCAAGTAAAATTTAAAGGTGGTAAGTTATTTTTTCTGAGATGGGATGTTATTTGAAGAGTTTTTGAGTAATTTTAAGGTTAAAGTGTGGCTGGATTTCTTTGTAGGCTATATGCAGTGCTGGTTCATGGAGTACTTCAAAACATCTCAGTTCTGTCATCTCTAAAAGGGATGCAACATTTGTATTGAAAACAATAGGACTTTAAAAACAAACATCAAATGATACCTTCTAAGAAAATATGTTTCTCTGAAAAAGAAATGTCAAGATGAAGAGGTGTGCCTATATATTTTGTTTTGTAAGTAGGTAATTGTTAAATTTTTCTTAATGTCAACTTATGTAATTAGTTGAATTTCTGGGCACTCCTTGTCATAAAGACAACATATAAAACTTAAGAAGAAAATGCTTCTTCATTATATTAGTAAATGACTTTAACCAGTTTTGGCTCAGAAGCAAATACAAGTCCAGATGCAAAGTTAGGCAGTTTCAGGCAGCTACCTTTCAGGAACTGTACAGTCAAGATAAGACAAAAAAATCAATGGAGCCAAGAGTTGGTTCTTCCAAAGAATAAACAAAATTGACAAACCCTTAGCCAACCTTACAA
>NW_004624754.1:57727-72285 GCF_000247695.1 Heterocephalus glaber | reverse complement strand
GTGTGTCCAGGTGGTTGAGTATCAGAGTGTTCCATCTCATTTCCCTTTGGGGTTGCTGTAGGTGATCTGGAAGTCTGGTTTTGAGACTTTTTTATATGTTTTCTCATTTCAATTGGGGTGAGGTGCTGTTGCTGCCTGCAAGGATTACCTCTTCTGATCTGGGAGAGGTGGGACAGGGGCCGGGAGCAGCGGTAGGGATGGTGCCCCAAAAAGCCTTTCCTGTGGGCTGGGAGCAGTGGGAGGGATGGTGGCCGGGAAGCACCTTCTTCTGGTCCAGGAGCAGTGGGATGGTGGCTCGGAAGCCCCTACCTCTGGGCCAGGAGCAGCGAGACTCAGTACCGTGGTCTGGTGGTCCAGTGTCCTCTGCATCTTTGTAGTATGGAAACAGGTGGCTGCCTGTCTGCAGTGGGGTGATTCGGTGTGTTCAGCACAACTCGTGACCTTGGTAGGGCTTGCGCAGACCTGTCTGTCTGCAGCGGGCTGATTCAGTGTCTTCCACGCAACTCGGGACCTCAGTAGGGTCTATTCAGATAAATTTAAATGTTATTAAATTTATAAAAATCTTCAAATTGTATGCACTGATTGAATAGGAGATTGCATATCTGGAGTCATATACCTTCCATTTCCTCTTGGAAGTTCATTATGATCCTTGATGTACCACTAAAACATAATAGATCTCTAGAAGAATGTTTGAAAACTACTACATATAACTTTTTTTCTTCTTCTCTTTCTTCTTGTCCTCTACTTCCCCTTCCTCTTCCTCCTCCTCCATCATCATCATTATCATTATCCTTGTCATCATTAGTATAATTATTAGAACCAATGTCTTGCTATGCAGTTTGGGGTGGCCTAAGATTTATGATCTTCTTGCCTCAGCCTTTCCAATGCTGGGATTATAGAAAATTATCGGTTTCATGAAAGTAGAGAAACATTTTTCAAACATTCATGAAATGAAATGCAGCTGGAATTTAAATCTATGTCAAACTGATTGTAAAGCCTTATCTAATTTATCAGAAAAAAAGTGCATTTCTGTAAACTTGTTTCAGAAAATTCTTTTCTCATTCTAACCCAGGTTATGTTGCCTGGTAACAAATAACCTTCACATTTGAGAGGTTTAAAATAAACAAACAAATAAACACAAAGTAAGTATTTAGGACAAAGTGTTTTTGGTTTACAGTATACTGTGTATCCTTTGCAGACACTCTGAGGTTGTTCTAATTTCTGTCTTGGCATATACTTCTTTCATTCCACAAGCAAGAAGTATTCATTGCTTCTTAAGGTTTCAACCTGAAGATAACAAATGCCTTTTTCTTTCATATTTCATTGGCCAGAAGTTATGTACTTGTGACTAAGTTAAACAGAACGAGGATGTACAATTCTTTCCTAAAGAAGGTCAACAAGTATTTCATCCAGTGGCCCATGACCTTATTTCCACAAAATCTCTCATCTTAGAATATTTTTTATTCTTTCCTAAAGGGGCAACCATATCATGACCATTTTCATGTATTTCGACAAAAAAGAAAAAATTGTATTTTGACTCACCTTCCAGTATGCATCTCAAATTTCTTCTTTTCCAAGTTAAATATTTCCAAAGTTTCAATTGTTTCTGAAGTAGAAACTGCTTCTGAAAGTTGATGTACCTTGGTAATTTCTGGAAAAAGGATCACAATGCAGATTTTAACTCAATCAACCAGGATCATACCTGTAAAGCTGGTGTTTGTTCGTTTGTTTTAAAGGATACATTGACCCAGTTTTGAGACTCTAGCTAATGGTCAGTCAGTGCCCCTGTTCAACACTAATTAAGTTCATATTGCAATCATTTCCTTTTAGGGATTTTTACCCTCAGGGCCATAATTTGTGAGCCCTTATCATTCCAGGGACAGTTAGATACAGCCTCTACACTTTGGATCCTGGAGAATTATGCACATAAGATACTGGGAGCTGATGAAATCCAGCTAACTTCACCTCACTTACCATAAATAAGCTGCTCCCTACAGCTCCAGCTTGCTGTTACCACATTTCCTGGTGCAGGCTGTTGTTTGGCCTTAACTGTTATTGTTTATATAAAAAATTACGCTCAAACTCTTCATGTGTTAAGAGTGTGGGGCTTGTGGGTGACAATTTAGATTATGTGGGCTCTATAGCTGAATGTTCTACCAGAAGGCGGGGTCTAGTTGAAAGAGGTGCCCCTTGGGGTCATGATCTTGAAGGGTATATCTCCCTCCTCAGTCCCTCCCATCTATCCCTTTCTACTTCCTGGCTGCCATGCAATCAGCACCTTTCCTCTACCCATGCCCTTCCACCACGTTTGTTTAGCCTTGGAGCCAGCAGACCAAGGGCTGTAACCATGAGAAAAATAAATCTTTTCTTTAAGTTGCAGGTGTTAAGTATTGTGTGTTCATTGATGAGAAAGTGGCTAGGACTGATTTTGGTATGAGGACTGAGGCCAGTGACATAACTATATTTAACCATGTGGTTTAGAAGCATTTGGAATTTATTTACAGAAGGAATTTAGGAAGGTTTGTAGATTATGTTAGAGAAGCCCAAAAATGCTATAAGAGAAGCTTGATAGGTGATACTATTCAGAGCTCAGAAGATCAGAATTCTGAAAAAAACACAAACAGTAAAGGCCAAGTTTAGAGGTTTCAGTTGGGAACAAGGACACTCCTGGGAACTGGACTCAAGACTGTGTATATGATGGTCTGGAAGAAAAAATTGTTTACATTTTACCCATGTCCTAAGATGTTTTATGAGACTGAGAATAAGGGAGGCCTAGTAATTAATCTGTTGGACCAAGTTTCAAAGCAGCCGAATATTCAGGCTTTGGCATGGGTATTGCTGGCAGCTTTCAACCAAGTTTACAATTAGAAACAGGAGCTAAATGGCCATTTGAAAAGTTTTCAGGAAAGCCCTGAAAGGTAGAGGCACAGTAGAGCACAGTTGCTGAAAAGATTTGCTCTGTATTTTGTATCAGGGCAATAGGAATGATTACCTGAGGGCATCCTTGGAATTTGCAAGACATTGCCTTTTGCAAACTCAGAGGTACAAGGGAAGAGAGTCCCATGGCAACTTGCTGCAGAAAGGCTACCTAGGGAATTGGTTCCCTTGGATATATTTCACAGTACTTAGCCATCCAGGCACACAGAGGCTTCTCCAAGAAAGATGTAAAAGGGTCTGCTATTGCTTGAGACTTTCTTGGCTGGCTATTGCAACAGACTTGTCATCCACATGCTGCTGGTTTTATGGGCATGTGGAATGCAAGAACTGTGAGGTTAAGGAGTCTTCCACTCATGTTTTGGGAAAAGTCCTGGTAGGCCAGGCAGTGTGCCCCTGTGAGGAAGTACCATCACTTCCTGATCTCTTAATGTTTGATTCTTCTGAAATATTGTATTCCACCACCCTTGGGACAATATGAGAAGAATTAAGTTCTCACAAGCCACAGGTTACCAGTGTCTTATTCTTCCTTGTCAAGTCAGTTTATTGCACTCTTCAAACAGGTGAGAAAGAAAGCCAATCCTAGAAACTTGCTTTGTTGTAGATACATTTGGGTAGAGAATTAAGATTTCTGTTGGGCTTTGGAATAGAAACCACTCATATTAGATTCTGGAGAAGAACTTGTCTACATTTTGACCATGTTCAGAGACTTTGCAGAAGGCTGAATTTTAGGGCTATAAACTAACTGATCTGGTGGAGGAAATTTCAAGATAGCCCAACATTTATGATCTGGCACAGATATTTCTATAGCTTTTAGCAAGATTACAGTGAGAATGAGGAGTAAAAAAGCACAGCAAAATTATTTGAAAAAAACATAAATTTTGGCACCAAAGGAACTACCCATAAAGTTGTAGCCATAGGATGTATGGTGGTTGAAAAAATTAGCAAAATTAATAGAAATAAAGTACTTTGGATGGGAACAAGAAGAAAGATGCTTTGAAGGCATCTCAATAATCAGTAAGACCCCACTTATTGCAGACTAAATGGTGTAAAATGTAAACACTTCATTTGAGAAGAGAGCCCTTGGGCTCCACAGCCCAAGAAATACCATCTAGGAAATTGGGTCCCTGTGACTCATTGCACCATGTTTAGCCATACAGACAGTCCCAGGCAACTGCAACCATGGTCCAATGCTTGTTTTTCAGGCATTCAGAATGCAGGAATTGTGGAGATATAGAGGCTTCTACTCAAATTCTAAAAGAAGGCTTGTGAGACCAGGCAGTTTGACCCTGAGTGGGTGGGTGATGCATGAAGTAGTAAGAATGAAGCTGAAGCTACAGTGGAGATTCCAGATATTTGGAGAAGCCAGAACATAAAACATCTGTGAAGCAAAGTTGTAGGCAGGGAGTTCAGCCAGCTGAAGAGAGACAGTATGTGCTGCAACCAGCAAGATCATAGTGGGGGGGTGCCCAAGCTCTCTGGAACTCACATCCAATCACCATGCACCCCCAATGCCAGAAATAGCCACATAACCAAATGTTTTGCCTTACTGAGTTTTAGTCTTTCTTTGATTCAATTTGTGTTGATCCTCTTATTTCTCCTTTTGGAATGGAAATATATACCCTGCAATCATTGCATATTGAAATCATATAACTTTTTTTAGGGTTTTACAGCTAAGAATTTGTCTTGCGTCTCAGAGAAGACTTTTATTTTGACATTTGACCAATACTAGAACTGTTGGCATTACCAGTTGTGTATGGGAGTTATACATGTTAGATGAAATAGTAACTTTGTGTTTTCTGGAGATTAATTATTATTTAATGAAATATGTTTGGGCATCAAGTTGACAAGTGGTGGAATGTGAGATTTAGGTAAATTGTCAAATTCATCAGTTTGAGAGCCACCTAAGCTATTAGTAAAACAGTTTGAGGTGGGTCATGGAGGCATGACTTTGGGGATGATATATGATCCTTAGTCCCATCCTTAATCTCAATTTCTTTACAATAGCACTAATTATCTGGAGACTTAGAACATAGAATTTAGGTTTCATAGAGGTCCTACATTATTAAGATCTTTGTGTCTTTTGGTACAAACTTTCAAGACTAAGGTTTAATTTCTTTCCTAGAGAATTTAGGATTAGATACCTGAAATTTGGAAATCTGTAGAGAAAGTAACCAGGAAACCTCAACATTAATTACATTAATATTCATGTAACCATCATTTCAGTACTTCCAGTATAAATTATTCATATCTATCACTCCACTCCACAACAGAATCAATATTCTGGGTAGTCCACAGTAGGTAAAATCTGACTGGCTAGGAATCAATAAGTTGTACTTTTAAAAATAGTTCTCCACTTTTACTCAGATACACACACATTGCACTTGCACACACACATCACATTCATGTGTAAATATATGAATATATATAAAAATATACATATTTGTAAAAGGAGACACCACCATTTTTTTGATCTTATGAGATATATGCAAAACAAATTTGTTGTTTCTTCACTTTTCCCATTATCATACATGATTTGGCTATATCAAACTGTCTAAATTAATTAGGCTTCCATATGCTTTCTGTCTACCCCACTTATTATTCCAGCTTCTCATCTTGTATCCCCTTTTCTTTATCATGAGACATTTATGACTTTAAAAAATCTCCTAGCTGAGCATAGTGGCACATGCCTGGACACACAGCACTCACAAGGCTGATCGATCACTTACTTGGGGACATCCTGGGCTACATAGTGAGAACTTGTTTCAAAAGAAAATTATGAAATTTTCTTTTTTATTGTTTTAAAAGATTTGATGGCAGAAGATTATTAAATACATATATTTAATCATTATCTTTACTTTTAAAATTCATATTTAAAACTTTTTTATTATGGAAAATATATTCAGAAATCACAAAATATGAAGTATATATGAGGGCAGAAGGAAAATATTATCATTATCCCAGTCCAAAATGGCAACAATCAGTAGTCTGTAATACATATTTGTAGATGCTTTTCAGAATAATCATTTTGTCTTGATTCTACCACAATTAAAAAATAAGCACATATAAATATACAGCCCCCCAAATTGGAAATTCTTTGAATAAGTGAATGGGTAAATAAGTTATGATAGATGCATTATGTGAAATGGTAATAAATTACTAAATATAATACTATTCATTGTAACAGAAACATGTCTAAAAACAATTATTAGGTGAAAAAAAGAAGTTAAGGATCAATATGTAGACTATAATACAGTGAATATGTGTTTACATTGATGATTTATCATATATATATGTGTGTGTATATATATATACATGGTTAATAGAAATTCATTAGGACATGTGAAATATGATACAAGTTAGGGTTATGACATTATGAGATGTGGATGTACATGGACATATGAATATATGCATGCATATGTATAACTACATATATTTGAGAATAGAATGACACATGGAAAATATTGAACTTTTAAAATAGTTTTTCATTGTATGGTAAACAATAATTTAGAAAGAATATAACAAAAAAGAAAATCATATAATTGCTAGCAATACATGTGAATCCAATATTATGGCAGAGAATAATTATTAATTTTTAAATAAAAGGAAAACTTATAAAAGACTATTTGATTACATGAAAATTAGTTCTGAGCAAAAATCATCCATTCAAAAAGAGGGGACACATTTGAGACATGAAAATGAAAACAATGCTGAGATGCCACTTCCCTCCAGAAAGAATGGCTGCTATCATGAAATCAACCAATAACAAATGCTGGCAGGGCTGTGGGGAAAGAGGAACCCTGCTCCACTGCTGGTGGGACTGTAGACTGGTGCAACCGCTGTGGAAATCAGTATGGAGATACCTCAAAGAACTTGGACTGAAAGTCCCATTTGACCCACTGATTCCCCTGCTGGGTATCTTCCCCAAAGAATTAAAAGAATCAAACCACAGTGATATATGCACATTCATGTTCATAGCAGCACAATTTGTAATAGCTAAAACTTGGAAGCAGCCCAATTGCCCATCAACTGGAAACTGGATAAAGAAAATGTGTTTTTTTAAAAAAATAAAATGGACTACTACTCAGCCATAAAAATGAGAAATTAGAGACATTTATAGCTAAATGGATGCACATTAAGGTGATATTCTTAAGTGAAATAAAGAGGACACACATGTGTAAATACCAAATAGTACCTCTAGTGTGAGAAACTGAAAGTGTAAATAAGGACTAAAAGGTATAATAGATAATGTGAAATAGGAAGAAAAGGGGCAAAGGGGAAGGGGAAGTGGGAGGAGTAGGGGAAAGGAAAGAAGGAAATGGAATTAATATGAGAAAATGAAAAAATAGAAACAACCTTTTTGTAAATGGGGGGATGGAGGGGTTGAAGGGAGGGCAGGGGGGAAAAAATAAGAACCAAGAAAGTTTATGTAACAGTGCAAATTTCCAATGATGAATGTCATTATATTGTTTACCTAAAATGTACCAATAAAATGAATTTTTCACACATTGGAACATTAGATATAAAAATCTTGGTACACTCATTTAATACAATATTACATATCTAGTAAAATAATGATATGGTCTATATTTGGCATAAAACTATATACATGCTTTTTGTGTGTATTCTATATCTTATATATTTAAAAAGTGAATAGACTTGTGTGAAATAAAAAATATGCTACAGATAAATATGGTAATCATCTCTATCTTTTATAAAAATATTAGGGCTTTTAAAAAATATTCATTTACTTGAAAACACTTTACCTGAGATTCACATCATTATTTCAGCAAGAAATTACAAATTTTTAGCAACCTATAAATTCTTAAAGAACACCCAACTGAGATTTTAAGATTACCAAAATTATCTTACTTTTATGGGCCCAATATAATCAGATAAATCCTTTTTAAAGTGACTTTCAAGGAGATCCAGAACCACAAAGTCTCTCCCTCTCATCAGCTTTGAAGATGGAAGGGTCCATGAATTGTACAGCTGGAAGGTAATGACCACTGCCAATAAGGAGGAAAAGTGTGGAGTCAAATTCTTCCCTAGTTAAATTTCTAGATGAGAATACAGCTTTACACCTTGATTTCACTCATTTGAAGCTCTGAATAAGAACTCAGGCCCAGATTTCTGAACTAGAGAAATGGGTCTGTTGAGTCATTATATTAGTGGTAATTTATTAACCAGCAACTGAAAATATACATAGAAAAGAAAAGATCTGAAGAGCTATAATAACAATTATTTTGGAGGGCAGCAAGGAGGTAAAAAATATAAAGATGAAGTAGAATGTCATTAATGAGAGTACAGTTGATTAGATGGTACTTTAACTTTTATCTCAAAATTATATATAATTTGATAATATTTTTGATCATGCCATTTTAAACTTTTTAATTAAAAGTGAACCAAAGGCTTAATGTAAAGCATACATGTGATCTATGGAAACCAAATCTTGGCAGGTGAAAACTTAATTTTTTCTTATTATTTCAAGAATAAATAGTTTCTGAATTTTTATTTTTTCAAAATCCTGATGTTAGCATCATGGCAACACAAGGTACACTTCAATGAAGAGATATTCAAAAGCATGCAAAAGCTTACTGAAAACTAAGAGATTACTTCAGAGCCACCAAAAGTGAAGACCTAGTACCACCCATATGTAAGATATTCCAATTCAGAAGAGCTGTTCCCTAGCTATTCAGCAGGAGCATTTGATAAAGGGATGCTCCTGTATCCCAGCAAAGATGAGAGAAGAAAAACAACTATTCTATCTCATTCTTGGTTTTCTATCCACTGTCCTACAGTTGTTTTCCAGTTCACAAATCCAATCAGAATCCAGACAAAAAGATTGTTTGATGCCATATATAATGATGAACTTGTAGAAGTACAACCAATGTGAAAAAATGCATCTGGAGGGGTATATAAGAGAATACATAGGAACCCACTCCTTTTGCTCTCAATGTTTACTATGAATATTAAGAAACAAATATAGTTTTGCTACTACATAATTATCAGTTAATATTACTCCTCATATATTACTACCTTAAATATATCATGGTAGCTGCCACTTGTAATTTTTATTGTCAAAGAAGAAATGAAATAATAAACTTACCCAAACAAAAGTTGCTATAAATTCTTACTTTGTGGCTAGCCAGAAGACACAAATTGCTAATTACAGATACACTATTTTTTAGCCACTGTGCAAATCTCTTTCTTTTTGTCGGGAGTTTAACTGTACAAAATTCTTTTTACAATTGACTAAACAACAGCTTCATCTTATGTAGTACCAATTATTGATAACCTGTTTTTATGAAATTGACATAATTTGTCTTTGAGAAAAACTCTTGGGCAAAGAAATATTTAGAAATGTTTTAGTGAATCTCTTGTTTTCCAGATGTACTATTTCTTGCTTTTGTTGAATATTATGACCCCCAAATTCTGTTAGAAACTGGAATATGTCCTTGGCTAATAACCCTTTCTCTGATGGTTTAGTGGAATAAATAGTAACTGCATTTCTTTATGAAAATTTCCTTCCTCAGGAGTTTATGAACTTCATATCCACTGAATCCAAGGTCACTGAAATGAAAAAAAAATTATTGAAGTTAGGTATTAGGTATAATATAGCATGTCAGTCTCTCTGTCCTTCGAATCTTGATTTGTATAGCTGTCTACCTGGACTTTTGGGCAGTAGCTAGACTTTATGCACCTGGACTGGTTCCTCAATTTGCCACCCTCTAACATAGTTGAAGGGAATAGATTGTTACAATACAATTTCCCTTTTGGCCAATAATGCCAACCAAAAACTGTGCCTCCTGGGATGGATCCCCACTCTGTGTAACCCTGCCCAGCTACACCACTGATTTTGGTGAGATACAACTATATAAACCCTAAAATTTAAGGTACAATGTATATCCTTTGTAGTAACATTGTAGGACAGCAATCTATTCCATTACTTAATTAACCATCCCTGCAGATCCCTCATTTTCAAAGCAACCTAATTAGTCCTCAGTCTCTGTAGCCCGTAATGACCACTGTACTCACTTTTCTTTGCTTTAACATACAGCTACCTTTAATTCCAATATTACCAAAGAAATTGGAAGTTACAGACTCCTTTTAAAAGTTGTCAAAAAGGTTTATTTCCCACTCTTTTTGTATTGGGAGTTGAAAATCTTCAAAATATTCTTTTTCTCAAGTACGTTGTCTCAGATAATTCAAAGCAGATGTTGCATGCCACTTTCTTTACAAATGTAGTTTTCATCTTGCCAAGGAAGTACCATCACTTCCTGATCTCTTAATGTTTGATTCTTCTGGAATATTGTATTCCACCACCACTGGGACAATATGAGAAGAATTAAGTTCTCACAAGCCACAGGTTACCAGTGTCTTATTCTTCCTTGTCAAGTCAGTTTATTGCACTCTTCAAACAGGTGAGAAAGAAAGCCAATCCTAGAAACTTGCTTTGTTGTTCTATTTTATAGTGCCACTTTGTCACTCTGGGTCCCATCAAGAAACAGCATATTCAGACATGGTAACAAAGTTGTGGGTAAGGCTACATAAAACTGAGAGTTGCAGTAAAGTTCATCAAGACTAGAAACATGTAAGACTTTACACCACTTAGTTCTAAAGGTGAAAGAAAGTGGTTATTAGAAAACGTTGTAGAACATCATACTAAATGGTCAAAAACTGAAAACCTTCATGCTAAAATCAGGAACAAGACAAGGATGTCCACTATCACCACTCCTATTCAATATATTTCTGGAAACATTAGCCACAGAAATTAGACAAGAGAAGTAAATACAAGGAGTAAAGATAGGAAAGGGAGAAGTTAAACTGTTATTCTTTGCCAATGATGTGGTACTTTAAATAGAAGACCCTAAAATCTCTGCCAAAAGACTTCCAGACTTAATTGGTAGATTCTGTAGAGTAGCTGAATACAAGGTCAAAACTCAAAAAACAATAGCCTTCTTGTACACAAATAACAGACTCACTGAGAGAAAATTTAGGGATACAATTCCTTTTACAATAGCATCCAAAAAAATCAAATATCTAGGAATCAATCTAACAAAGGAAACCAAAGACTTCTATACTGAAAACTACAGCACACTGAAAAAAGAAATCCAAGAGGATATAAGAAAATGGAAAGACATCACTTGTTCCTCGGTAAGAAGAACTAATATAATGAAAATTGCCATACTTCCAAAACTACTATATAGATTTAATGCAATGCCAATTGAAATTACACTTCAAAGAACTATAGAAAACAAACCATAAATTCATTTGGAACCAGAAAAGACCTAGAATAGCAAAACCAATTCTAGGCAACAGAGACATGGCAGGGGTATCACAATCCCCAACTTGAAACTATACTACAAAGCTACTGTGATAAAAACATTATGCTACTGGCAAAGAAACAGACCTGAGGATCAGTGGAATAGAGTAGAAGATCCAGAAACAACTCCAGACATACTTAGCTACCTCATCTTTGACAAAGGAGCCAACCATCTTCAATGGAGGAAAGATATCCTCTTTAATAACTGGTGTAGGAAAAACTGGATTTCAACCTGCCAAAGATTAAAACTAGACCCGTATCTATCACCATGCACTAAACTAAGATCAAAGTGGATTACAGATCTAAATGTTAAAACAGAAACACTAAAATTGCCGGAAGATAAGTTAGGTAGAACTCTTCAAGACATTAGCATAGGAAAAGACTTTATGAACAAAACCTCAGTAGCATGGGAATCAACAACTGGGAGCTCATTTTATTAAAAAGCATCTGCACTATGAGAGAAACCACCAACAGAGCTAAGAGACAACCTACAATGTAGGAAAAATATTTTAAAAGCTATAACTCAGACAAGGGACTACTATCTAGAGTATACAAAGAACTTAAAAAAATCAGACCCCCCAAAATTCAAAGACCCAATTCAAAAATGAGCATCTGAAATGAACAGACATTTCTCAAAGAAGTAAAAGCAGCAAATAAACATGAAAAAATGTTCAACATCCCTGATCATTCAAGAGATGCAGATGAAAACAGTACCAAGATTCCACCTCACCCCAGAAAGAATGGCTGCTATCAAGAAATCAACCAAGAAGAAAGGTTGGCGGAGTTGTGGGGAGAAAGGAACCCTTCTTCATTGTTGGTGGGAGTGCAGACTGGTGCAACCACTGCGGAAATCAGTATGGAGATACCTCAAAGAACTAGGACTTGAGGTCCCATTTGACCCAGCTATTCCCCTGCTTGGTATCTTCCCAAAAGAATTAAAAGAATCACACCACAGCGATATATGTGCACCCATGTTTATAGCGGCACAGTTTGTAATAGCGAAAGCTTGGAAACAGACCAAGTGCCCATCAACTGGAAACTGGACAAAGGAGATGTGTGTTTTGTTTTGTGGTTTTTTTTAATAAATTGGAGTACTACTCAATCATAAAGAACAAGAAACTAGAGACATTTATAGCTAAATGGATGCATATTGAGGACATACTCTTAAGTGAAATAAATACGACACACGTGTAAATACTGTATAGTTTCTCTGGTGTGAGAAACTGAAAGTGTTAATAATGATTAAAATGAATAATTGATAATGTGAAATAGGAAGAAAAGGGATAGGGGAAGTTGGAGGAGTAGAGGAAAAGAAAGAAGGGAAAGGAAAAATTATGAGAAAATGAAAAAATGAAACAAAGTGTTTGTAAATAGGGAAGGGTGGAGGGGGTGAAGGAATGACAGGAAATGGATAAAAAATAAGAACCAAGATATATCATGTAATGTTACAAGTACCCAATGATAAATGTAAATGTATCGTATACCTAAATTGTACCAATAAAAGAATCTAAGGAAAAAGAAAGGTGAAGACAGAAAATGTTGTAGAAAACCATCAAAATAATGGGTAGTATATTACCTCATCTCACTGTTCTTCTGTCTTCTAATCTTGGCAGTAAGTAACAGTTCATCTTACTCAGAAAATTAAATGTAAAAGAGCTCATTATTTTGCAATATAAAATCAGCTTCCCAGAGAATGGAAAAGGGTGGAAGAGATTTGGTCTGAAAAGGCAATCTGGTAAATGAAACAAAATTTCATTTCTAGAAGTTATTCCATTCTCATATACCTGAAAATGTTAGTAAACACTTCTGGAAGAGATACTATTTCATTTAGGATTTATTTGACTATAAATGATGAATAAATTCAAGAAAAACAAAGAATTTGTATAAAAATATAAGGGAAAATATATCTTTATCATTTTATTTTATGGTCTAACAGGCAACATTCCTATTCTAGTAGAAAAAAATGGAAAATATATTTTAGGAAACACAAACTAACTTCATATTTCAAAACATGTCTCTATTCTATCAAGATTTTACCCATAAAATTGACTTTACTATGTACAAAATAGAGAAAATAAAAGAGTTCTCTGGCTTTTCATTTTAGATTTATGTTGAATTATTAATTAGAAATACATGAATACAGTATTCACATGGCAAAAAGACAAAATTGTGCCAACTATAAATATGACAAAAGGTTTATAATCAGAATATATAAGGAACTCAAAAATCTCTACAGCAAAGAAAATTGGTCCACACTCAGTGGGAATATAAATTAGTACAACCACTGTGGAAAACAGTATGGAAGATCCTCAAATATTAAAAATAGACCTATCATATGGTCTAGCAATATCATTATTGTGTATATGCTCTCCAAAAATGAAATATGGATCTGCAAGACATCTTGAGTCCCACGTTTACTGTACCACCATTCACATTAGACAAAAATGGAAGTAACCTAGTATTCATCAACAGATGAATGGATAAAGAAATATGATTTATCTATATACAGTGAAATGAACTATTGATGTGAATACATCAATTAAAGGAATTCAGTTTTGTCATCTTTGACAATATGGATGAAATTGTAGATTATTGTTATTATTTGTATGAAATAAGCCAAGGACAGAATGATAAATACTCCATTATCTCAATCATATAGGGAATCTAATGAAGCTGATTGTATAGAAGCTGAAAGTCAATTGAGAGTTATCAGAGGCAGGAAAGAATAGAGGATAAGGCTGAATAGGGAGCTGTTGATCTATGGTACTTAGTTATGGCTATGTAACAACTCTGGTGTTATTGCACAGTAGGGTGACTACACATAACAATGACATACTGTACATTTCAAAAGCTGGAAGGAAGGATTTTGAATGAGAAAACATGATAAACATTTGTGCAAATAGTTATGTTTACACTGATTTGAAAATTACACAATATGTATATGTGTCAAAACATCACATGGTTTTATATATGTATATATTACAAACACATTTCACTTAAATTTTAAAATCTTCTTAGGCATTGCTTTAAAATGCTCCAACCAAAATTAACTGTGAATTGATGTGAATCCAAAGACTGGCCAAATAGAGATTGTTGTTGAAGCTGGATGATGGGCTACTGATGTTGTTAAGACTGCCCAGTATTCCTACATATAGTTAAATTTATCTGCAATAAAATATTTGGGGGAAAAAACTCAAAAACAAAATCTTGAAGTTATTTTCTCATTTTTTTTCAGTCTACATAAGAATAATACAAAATTGATATAAAATAATGTACTCTTTTATACAAAATCAAGTTT
>NW_004624754.1:12213-23966 GCF_000247695.1 Heterocephalus glaber | reverse complement strand
GTTGGGATTCCATCATGTTCCTCAGCTCCTCTATTTTTTTATCTGTGTCCTCTCTAGATTTATTAATCATGTCTTGCACTATGGGCACAATCTCCTCTGTTATCTGAGAAATTATTTCTGATTTCCTTTTTGCCAGTTTATCTTTACTGCCAGTTCAGCGAGTCTAGTTGGTTGAGTATCAGAGTGTTCCATCTCATTTCTTTTTGGTGTTGCTGTAGGTGATCTGGAAGTCTGGCGTTGAGTCTTGTTTACATGTCTTCTCATTGCACCAGGGGTTGTGGGGGCAGGTGGGCTGTTGGGGCCCGCTTGGCTCATCCCCTCTGTGCTGGGAATATTGGTACATTGGCCCAGTAGCCTCCTTCTCTGCACTGGGAGTGGTGGCATGTTGACCCAGAACCCTCATCCTCTGTGCTGGGATTGGTAGTACATTAGCCTGGAAGCCTCCTCCTCTTCACTGGGAGCAGTCCACATCCCAAAATTAACTCAACATTGCAGAAGGATGGCAAGCTTGATGCTGTCAGGTTTGATCTGTCTGCAGGATGAAGATGACTACAGACTTCTTGATCTTGTGGCTCAGCCTGGGGTGTGGCCTTGCCTAGATTGACTCCAGCCCCAAAGCTGAGGAGTCCTTTTCTGACTGGGGCTTCTAGCACCTTTGGGGCAGCTTCAAATCTGTCAACAAGTACTTCAATTCCTTCCAGGAACTGCTTCTCAACTTGACTGAGTCAAGCAAACTTGAGCAGATAACACCTAGTCACCATCCCTCCTCCTTTTCAGTTTGCTTAGTGACACAACTCACAGGCACAAGACTTCCCCAGAGCAGTGGTTCTCAAATTTACATCAGTGGTTCTCAAACTCACATCACTCTTTTTTTAAATAGGAAGAGGAACAAGAGTAGAGAAAAGGCCAAGGGAAGGACAGGAAAAGGAATTCAAGAAAAGTATTAAAATATTCATTTCCATTTTAGTTACTTGGGCTTTATATTCATTTCTGTGACAAGAGATGCAATATACTGACTAGCTTTGAAAGGATAACATTCCATACCTTTTGAGATGGTAGTGGTGTCAACTTCTCCAGAAATATGGGGATATTAAAGAGATTTTTAGGTCTTTTGGGAAAAGGAATGTGAATAGTGGATATAAGGAAGCAAGCACATGTCTGCTACAATTATGTGATACAATCTTGTATTTAGTATTTATATCTTGTGATATATAGTCAAAGCCAAACCTAAGGACACACAAGGAAAAGCAGAGAAACACCTGTGTGCCTCTACATTTGTCCAGTGCTTTTTCTGTAAAAATTTTCTCACACTCACTCTCCTAACTCTTTCTAATATAATCACAGACCATTTTCATTAGATTTGCAAAATGGTAACAAGTAATGCATTCTTAGTTTTACCCTATTACTCATACTCCTGTGTTAGTCACTGACTGCATTAAAAATAATCTTTCAAAGAGATTTAAAGAACTTCTTGTCACAGAATCTAATTCAGGATGGAATCTAGATGCACATATGATTCAAAGCACTCCACAAGTGATTGCAGAAGCAGAGATAAAAATTCCCACTATCTATGTTTGAGGTTTGTTAAAATCAAGGCACTCTCTAAATGAGATTAGTCAATATCTTCATAAATTCTGGATCCATTTCATGAAATGAGTGTTTTAATCAGCAATTGTGTATTTTCAGGTTTTGAATCCCCTCACAGAAAAGTCCACAAAAATTTGTCTTGAATTTCCATAGGAAATGACAGTTATATCTCTAACTTTACTGAAGATAATCTTATTCATCACGCAGCTATCCATAAAACCTCCCTCTTCAGCACTAAGTTTAAGGAAAAATTATCCCTTTTTAATAATATTTCTTTTATATACACTGTAAGAAAGTTTACAATATTGCAGACTTGAAAAGGAATAATTACATACCGTAGAAATTCTTTTCTCCTTGAACGTTTGGAGAGAGAGCAGAAATATCAAGAAAATAAAATGCAAAATTAAGACTCTATTCTATGTTATAGGATTTAGTTTGGAAAAATAAATGCATTCTAAATTAAAGAATATAGTTTGCATGAGATTGAAAGCTATGCTAAACTTTATAGTTAGCTGTTTTATGAACTTAATTTCCTTAGCATTAATTACTTTTTTGCTTAAAATGAATATAGTGAGAAATGTAAAAACTTAAAAATACATAAAGCATGAAAAATAGCTCCTGCTAAAGTAGATAAAAGTAAAAAAGGAAAACTGCATCTCTGAGGATAAGTAATGTCCAAAATAAGCTAACTTCTCTTATAAAGTAAAAGATATTATTTCACTTACAGAGTTTAAATTCCTTGGTTTTATGTTTAAAAGCTGCAGTAAATATATTCAAAAGAATTAGAACATCTGAAAAAGTTGGAACACACTGACAAAAAAAGGAAAATTATTTCTTAAAGGAGAGTAATTGGAAAATGTCTTTCAAAAATTTATTAAATATAAGGTTAAATTGACGTCATGAGTAATTTAAATAATTCACTTATATAGGCAAATACATTATTCTTTTATCAGGAGTCAAAAAATGTGTTAAAAATTTATTCATAAATCCACAATATAATCATCCGTCCTAAATTTCCAATAAATTAAAGAATTTTTGCTTTTTAGAATATTAAAATTACTTATAATTCAATGATCTGCTTAATTATATTTTCTCTGTATTACTGTATTTATTTAAAATTTCCTTTATTTCCTGTTTTAATAAACAATAGATGTGTGATTAGGCTATAAATATAGTCAATTAGTGAAGACACTTCAAAGTTTTCCATTTGTACAGTTATTTATTCCAGTTTACTTTACTAAAATTTACATCAAGGAAAATTACACATGTAACAAAACATACACAGACACACATATGCGGTTCAAAGGACATGCATTTCCTCAAACTGACAGTATAAATGGACACCTACACAAACAGAACCAATGGTACAGAACAAACTGTTTAGGAGCAGCTATGGTAAAAACTTAAAATGAATAAAATACAGAAATAAACTGTGGGTGAGAGGTGGTGTGCTTATCATACTGAGTTAAGAGAACTGGGGAGTCTACTGATCACCTTTCCTGTTGCTAGGACAAAATACACAGCACCAATAACTTAAAGGAGGAGAGTGGCACACGCCTGTAATTCCAGCACTTGGAAAGCTGAGGCACAAGGATTGCCATGAATTTGAGGTCAGCTTGGACTACATAGTGAATTCAAGGCCAGCCTGAGCTGTATAGCAAGGCACTGTCTCAAAACAAACAAAACAAAAATAAAATCACTAAATGAGGAAAGGTTCATTGGTACACAATTTCTGTTTTCCATCCATTTCTGGCTGGCTCCATATTTTTCAGTCCATGTTTGCCTGGCTGAAGGATGAAATATTATGCTAGAGGAATCTAAAAGAGAAAAGCTGTTTAGTTCATGGCTGCCTGGATGCAGAGTAAGGCAACAGCACGATGAGAAATATTGATTCCCACCCAGTGACCCATCTTCAACTGGGCCTCACCTCCAAATAGCACATTACAGTGCCTGGTGATCCATTCACCTTTCCAGGAATCTCTTATCATAGTCAAGTTGACAACTAAGCATAACCATTACAGGGAGACATTTGATAATTAACTCAGTTGCATATGTAACCTTAACTATTATTATACAGACTATAAGACAGGTAAAATTTAAGATAGAATGACAAGATTATGTAAGCATTAATATAGATTTTTTTAAACATTTATATAATAAGTAATAAAAGTAGTAGATATGGCTTCAAAAATGTTAATATTTATGTACATAAAATGTTAATATTATGTGCTTTTAAGTATAATTAAAGGAAAACAAGTGATAAAATATATTTGATCTAAATATATTTATTAAAACATTAAAAAATTAAAATTGCTCAGAAACTCACCAATCTGGAGTAGAAAAATGGTCACAAGCTCTAAAAGGTCTCTCAGGAAAGAGGCACAATTTTGTAAAAAGCTAATTTAACATGTGTCATGTACTTGTACCAAATACCCACAATGAATATAATAATTATATGTTGGAAATATGAACTATGATAATAACAACAATGAAAATGGAACAAAGGGAGCTAGAGACATGGGAGGCCATTGAGTGAAGAGGGGAATAGGGATACTGAAAGTGTTACTAAGGATAAGAATGTATAATAGAAAATGTGAAATAGGAAGAAAAGGTTTAAAGGGGAAGGGGACCTAGAAGCGGTAGGAGAAAGGAAAGAAAGGAAAGCAAAAATATGAGAAAATGAAAATATGGAAACAAAGCCTTGTAATTAGGGAGGAGTGGAGGGGTTGAAGGGAGGGCAGGAGAATTGGAAAAAAATAAGAACCAAGATATATCAAGTAAGCGTACAAATTCCCAATGATTAATGTCATCATATTGTACTGCTAAAATGTACCAATAAACTTCATAAATTAAAAAAGAATCAAGTTATGCTATGTACATGTACCTACTCCCTAAGTAAACTTCATGTACAAGTCCTAATACATTAAAATAAATTTTTAAAACACAGTAACCAAAAATATATAAAAACAAGCTGCATAATATGTGACATTGGTCATTATTTTGTTCCTCTGCTCTGTCACAAAGACAGGATCAAACACTTTCAAACTTATCACATTCAATTCATGTCTTCAATTATTACACAGATGCCTCCATATTTTTATCTCTAGCTAACATTTTTGTATGAGCTTCAAATGATCCATGGATTTAAACAAGTACATTTTAGATTTTTTCCAAGTTCTACAAAGTGTTTCATAGTATAACAAATTCAAAATAAATTTTGTGACACTATCACTTACAAAACTTGTCCTTCTAGGTTTCCATCCCTCTCATAATTAAATTCAGAAAATGTAAGTCATGCTCAACCTCTTTCCTCATCTTGAATGCCAAAGATATCTCCAAGTTCTCTCAAATGTATTTCAAAATATTTCTACCTTTTTGTCTCAAAAATCTTTTTACCTGTCTCCTTTCATCTACATGATCATTTTTCTGACCTATATTTTGTATTTCAAATACTTGAGAAATATCATATCTGACATTTTGCTTCTCCGTTTAAATTGCTCCAATAGCTTCTCATTCAGAACCAACAAAAATATACATACATGTAATACTTTATAATTTTATGTATTATACTATGTCTCCAGTTTAATCTAACCAAAGTCCAGTGCTGTCTCCACCCTGTGGCTATTACATATTTTGCTTCCCTGACCATTCTTCTTTGCTCTTCTTGCCTAGTGAACATTATGTTTTATTAGCTTTATGTTCAATGAACATATCATATGTTCATGGCAGTTTTACAGGTACAAAGAGGATAAATTTCCCAGTTGTGATTACTGTCTTCTTATACTCTCTACCATAGCACGGAGCAGAAATGTAATATTACATTTATTTTTGTGTCATCCTTGTCCACATTTCTCCTTTGACTGTTAGTTTCAGAAGCTTACCAATTTATTAATTGTATAGGCAGAATCCAAAATAATTACTGATAAAGGATACCAAATTAATAAGCATTTGATTTAAAGTAAATGCAATGAAATTTTTATGCAATAGGGTGAAAAATAATATTTTATTTTATTCTATAATATCAAAATGAAACATTTCTTTTCCATATTTCACTGAGAGAGAATTTAGTACAATTGCTCTGATACCATGCTGACTGAAACATAATCCTTAATAATATTAACAAGATTTATCCTTATAATTTCACTTCAGATATTAAAATGTTTTAGCCTAACAAAAGATTGGGTACCTTCTTTTTTTTTGCTTAAATTCTTTTATTGGTACATTTTAGGTATACAATACATTTACATTTATCATTGGGTGCTTGTACCTCTACATGATGTATCTTGGCTCTTACTTTTTTCCCCATTACCAGTGTGTCTTTCACCCCCCCCTTCCCTATTTACATAGACTTTATTTCCATTTGTTTTCTTTTCCCATAATTTTTCCATTCCCTTCTTTCCTTTCCCCTTCTCCTCCCACCACCCCTACCCCTGTGGACCTTTCCTATTTCAAATTATCAAATACTCATTTTGATCATTTTATTTCTTATTTACACTTTAAGTTTCTCAGACTAGGGAAACTATTCGGTATTTACACATGTGTGTCCTATTTATTTCACTTATGAGTATGGCCTCGATATACATCCATTTAACTACAAATGTGTCTAGTTTCTCCTTCTTTATGGCTGAGTAATACTCCATTTTATAAAAAAAATCCCACATCTTCTTTATCCAGTTTCCAGTTGATGGGGACATGGGCTATTTCCAAGCTCAAGCTATTACAAAGTGTGCTGCTATAAACATAGGTGTCCATATATCTCTGTGGTATGATTCTTTTAATTCCTTTTGGAAGATACCCAGCAGGGGAATAGCTGGGTCAAATGGGACCTCTAGTCCTAGTTCTTTGAGGTGTCTCTGTACAGATTTCCACAGTGGTTGCACCAGTCTGCACTCCCACCAACAACGGAGAAAGGTTCCTCTCTCCCCACACCCCCACCAGCATTTGTTATTGGTTGCTTTCTTGATAGCAGACATTCTTTCTGGGGTGAGGTGGAATCTCAGTATTGTTTTCATCTGCATCTCTCAAATGACCAGTGATTTTGAACATTTTTTCATATGTTTGTTTGATATTTCTACTTCTTTTTCTGAGAAATGTCTTCATTTCAGATGCCCATTTTTGAATTGGGTCTTTGAATTTGAGAGGTCTGATTTTTCAGTTTTTTATCTATTCTAGATAGTAGTCCTTTGTCTAAGGTACAGCTGCTAAAAAAGTTTTCCCACATTGTAGGTTGTTTCTTGGCTCTATTGGTTGTTTCCCTTGCAGTGCAGAAGCTTTTTAATAAGATGTGATCTCAGTTGTTGATTTTTTGTGCTACTTCCCGTGCTAATGAAGTTTTGTTCATAAAGTCTTTTCCTATGCCAATGTCTACCTAACTTATCTTCCAGCAAGTTTAGAGTTTCTGTCTTAATATTTAGATCTTCAATCCACTTCGATCTTAGTTTAGTGCATGGTGATAGGTATAGGTCTAGTTTTAATCTTTGGCAGGTTGAAATGCAGTTTTTTCAACACCATTTGTTAAAGAGGCTATCTTTCCTCCAATGAGGGTGGTTGGGTCCTTTGTCAAAGATGAGGTGGCTGAGTATATCTGTAGTTGTTTCTGCATCTTCTAATCTATTCCACTGATTCCTTGGGTCTGTTTCCTTGCCAGTACCATGCTGTTTTTTATCACAGTAGCTTTGTAGTATAGTTTCAAATTGAGGATTGTGATACTCCAAGCCATTTCTGTTGCTTAGAATTGCTTTTGCTATTCTAGGTCTCTTCTTGTTCCAAATGAATTTTTGGATTGTTTTCTCTAGTTCTGTGAAGTATATTGTTGGAATTTCAATCGGCATTGCATCAAATCTATATAGAATGGAAGAATGGCTATTTTCATTATATTGGCTGTTCCTACCCAGGAACAAGGGATGTCTTCCATTTTCTTATATCCTCCTCAATCTCCTTTTTCAGAGTGTGTAGTTTTCAGTGTAGAGATTTTTTGCTTCCTTTGTTAAATTGATTCCTAGATATTTGATTTTTTTGGATGGCATTGTTAAATGAATTGTTTCTCTAATTTCTCTTTCATTGAGTCTGCTATTTGTGTATAAGAAGGGTGTTGTTTTTTAAGTGTTGACCTTATATCTAGCTACTCTACTGAATCTGTCAATTAAGTCTAGAAGTCTTTTGGTGGAGATTTTTGGGTCTTCTATTTAAAGTATCATATCATCAGCAAATAACAACAGTTTAACTTCTTCCTTTTCTATCTTTATTCCTTTTATTTCTTTCTCTTTTCTAATTGCTGTGGCTAATGTGTCCAGAACAATGTTGAACAGGAGCGGTGATAGTGGGCATCCTTGTCTTGTTCCTGATTTTAGTGTGAAAGATTTCAGTTTTTGACCATTTAGTATGATGTTGGTTTTCATAGATATCCTTAATAAAGTTGAGATAAGGAACTTCCATTCCAATTCTCTGTAGGGTTTTTTTTTTTTTTTTATCATGAAAGGGTTTTCGATTTTGTCAAATGTCTTTTCTGCATCTATTGAGATGATCATATGATTTTTGTCCTTGACTCTGTTAATATAGTGTATTATATTTATTGTTTTATGAATGTTGAACCATCCTTGCATCCCTGGGATAAATCCAACTTGGTCAGGGTGTATGATCTTCTTGATGACCCTCTATATTCTGTTTGCCGGTATCTTGTTGAGGATTTTTGCATGTATGTTCATTAGGGAGATTGGCCTGCAGTTTTCCTTTTGGGTTGGGTCTTTCCCTGGTTTTGGAATCAAAGTAGCACTTCCTTCCAGGAATGAATTTGGAAGCCTTGCTTTCTGTTCAATTTCCTTGATGAGTTTTAAGAATAATAGCAATAGTTCTTCTTTAAATGTCTTGTAGAATTCAACAGTGAATCCATCAGGACCTGGGCTTTTCTTTGTTGGTAAATTTTTTTATTACATTTTTCAATTTCACTCATTGTAATTGGGGTGTTTAGAATTTCTATATCTTCACTTAACTTTGGCAATTCATATGTATCTAGGAATCTGTCTATTTCTTCCATATTTTCCATTTTATTAGAGTACAGGTTCTCAAAGTAGGTATTGATGATCCTCTGGTTTTCTGCTGGGTCTGTTTTGACTTCACATTTTTCATTCTTAATTTCATGGATTTGTGCCTTTTCTTTCCTTTTTTGATAAGGTTGGCTAAAGGTTTATCAATTTTATTTATTCATTCGGAAAAACCAACTCTTCGATTCATTAAGTTTTTGTATATTTCTCTTAGTCTCCATTGCATTGATTTCTGCTCTAATCTTTATAGTTTCTTCTCTTTTATGAGCTTTGGGTTTGTTATGCTCATATTTTTCTAGGAGCTTGGAGTTCTGTATTAGATTGTTAATTTGGGTTCTCTCTGTTGTCCTATTATGGGTATTCACTGCTGTGAATTTCCCATGTAGAACTGCTTTCATTGTGTCCCACAGATTCCTGTATGTTGTACTGACATTATCATTTACTTGTAGGAACAGTTTAATTTCTTTAATTTCCTCTGTGACCCATTGGTTGTTCAGGAGGGTGTTATTCAGTTTCCATGTGTTTGTGGGGGTTTTGTGGATTCTTATGCTATTGACCTCCAATTTTATTGCACTATGGTCTGATAACATAGAGGAGGTAGCCTCAATTCTTTTACATTACTTAGACATATCCTATGAGCTAGCATGTGGTCTATTTTGGAGAATGACCCGAGTGCAGTCAAAAAGAATGTGTAGTCTGATTTTATGGGCTGAAACACTCTATAAACATCTATTAATCCCAATTGTTCAATAGCTTGTTTCAGTTCTAGAATTCTGTTGTTAATTTTTTGTCTAGATGATCTGTGTATTTATGGTAGTGGGGTATTGAGGTCCCCCACTACAATTGTATTAGTGCTTATTTGGTTTTTCTTATCCATTGACATTTGTTTTGTATAGTTGGGGGTATTTGTATTTGGTGCATATGTATTTAGGATTGTCATCCCTTCCTCTTGGATTGCTCCCTTTGCAAGGATGTAATGACCATCTTTGTCTCTCATAATTAGTTTTGGTTTGAAATCTACTTTGTCTGCAAATAAGATTGCTACCCCTGCTTTTTTCTGGGTTCCTGTCATGTAGAGAACTGTTTTCCATCCTTTTGCTTTCAGTCTATGAATTTCCCTTTTAGTTAAGTATGTTTCTTTTATACAGCATATTGCTTGATTTTGCTTCTTAATCCATTATGTTAGTCTATTTCTTTTGATTTGTGAATTGAGGTCATTAACATTGATAATTATATTTGATAGATGTTGACTCATCTTTGTCATGATGTTTTACTGTTGTTGGTTCTTTTATTTCTTATTTTTTTTCCCTTTCCCTTTAGTTTCTTACCTTGTCTAGTGACTTCCCTCTGTTGGCCTCATGGAGTTGTGACCTTCATTGTCTTTTTCTAGGATATTGCTTAGAATTATTTGGAGTGCTGTCTTGGTGTTCATGAAATTTCTCAGTTGTTCTTTGTCATGGCAGTATCTAATTTCCCCATAAATTTTGAAAGATAATTTTTCAGGATACAATAGTCTAGGTTGGAAGTTATTTTCTTTTAGGGTTTGAAATACTTCACTCGAGTCTCGCCTTGATTTGAGGGATTGTATTGAGAAGTCTGATGTGATTCTGATGGGCTATCTTTTCCAGGTAGTTTGTTTCTTTTTTCTAACAGCTTGTAGGATTTTGTTCTTCTGTTGGGTTTCTGCGATCTTGACTATTATATGTCTAGGTGCAGATTTTTTTTTTGATCATGTCTAGTTGGAGTTCTATATGCCTTACTTTTCTGTATGTCCAAATATCTACCTCTGCCTGATAAGTTTTCTACTATTACTTCTGTGAACAGTTTTTTTTTTATGTCAATTGTTCTTTCTCCTGTGTTTTCATGGACTCCTATCAGTCTTTTGTTATTCTTCTTCTCATCATCTCGCAGCTGCTGGATTGATTTCTCATGGTCCCTTACTATTTTTAAGAAATCTCTGTTTTCATGGTCCTTAACCGCAATCCTGTCTTCTATATCTGATATTCTATCTTCAGATTCCCTTAATCTGCTGTGCATGCTTTCAGTGGAGTTTTTAATCTTCTGAATATCTGTTTGAATCGGTTTCATGGATTCCATTTCTCTTTTATGTTAGGCAATCATGTTTTCCATTTCTTTCTTATGCTGGGCATTTATGACTTCCAGCATGTTTCTGAGCTTATCTGTTTTTTTAATCTGTTTCTGTTCTAGAGCCTCTAATCATGTCTTTCACTCTGCTCACCATCTCTGTATTTATCTGGGAGATTATTTCTGTTTTGTATTTTTCTAGAGCCTCATTCATCTGTTTTGTTACTTCCTGTGCTATAATTTCAGGGTGTCCAGGTTGTTGATTATCAGACTTTTCCACCTTGTTTCCCCTGGAATTTGCCTTTTGTGGGCTGGAAGTCTGAGTTTGCCTCTTACTTAAATGTTTTCTCATTTTTTTTCTTTGATACTGTCCTTGGTTTAGTTCCTGGGTTGATACTTTGAAGTTGCTTATTGTAAGTATCTTTGTTGATTTATTTAGAACCCTTATGGAATGATTTCTTCTTAGAGGTGTCTTCCAGATATAGCTGATCTTTAGGTTTTGTGTTTCTAATAACTCTGAGGCTATCTCATTTTCATTATACCAGGAAGAATGACTGATTAGATCAATCACAACACTTTAGCCCAAGTAATACAATCAGCAACACAATAGCATCAAGTATCTCTTAGAAAATGACAATTTGTGGTAGTTATTAATCTATCACTTTAACTGTGTGAATTAGATCAAAATCAAGAACCAACCCAACATATGTTTATAGTGAATAAGGTGTTCAATACAGCAAATTTACCCTTCAGGATGGGGAGTTAGAAGGAGTTAGGGAGAGAGGAAAAGGTATGTAGAAGGATAGGGGAAGGCTAGCAGTGAGGCCAGAGGGCACAGGCGTGAGAAGGAAAGAGAAGAAAAGAAAAATAAAGAAGAAACTTGAATTAGGGCCAGAACAGGAACACAAAGGGGAGATGAAAAACAATGTGGGACAGCAAGGGAATGAGGCAGAGAGAGAGAGAAAGAAAAGAGAAAAGAAAGACAAAAGAGAAAAAATTAAAATTTTAAAACCGTAGAAAAGAAGAAAAAAATTAAAAATA
>NW_004624753.1:27300597-27348382 GCF_000247695.1 Heterocephalus glaber | reverse complement strand
CCATGCTTTCTTATCACTTACAATTCTTGCTTTATATTTAGTGGGAGAAATTTCTAGAGCTTATATAGATACTTTTAAAAAATCATACCACTCTTCTGTATACCTAACAAACTATGAGTGAAATAAATTGGAAAAGTATTTTTAAAACTTTACATTTGAGTGTGAGAATTCTGAGTCCTTTTTGGATTTGGTCTCGATATCTGTGTTTCACTGTACTATATTGTCTTTATGGTATCATGAGGATTAATGATACAGCTTTTCTTGAATGTTGTCATTTCTGGGATTTACTCTGAGGCTGTTGAGACACCCATCTGTAAATTTAAGTTGTTTTGTTCTTGCTACTTGTCTTGCAGGGTGAAAGGCAATTCCTTTGCACATAACTAAGTAGAAAAATGCAAAATGGCTTCCTTCAAGTATCTCCTTTTCTTAAGTCCATAAAACACTTGACTGTTGCTTTGTAAGAAATACAGAATTATACTTCTTGTTTCAATGAATATTTGCCTTACTATTTATGCCTCTTTGCTTTCTTTCTCCTTACGCATTAACTTTTATTTTAATGTCAAGTAATAATATTATTTTACAAGACATAAGTAGCAGTTAAACTCAGTATTTATACGAAGAATGGATGTAATTTGACTAAAGATGACTATGTAATATAACCAACTGTGGCCAAATTTGTGAATGTGCGGATAATTAGAACTGTTTCATATCTTCTGCCTAGCCAGTGATTATAATATACCTTCTATATCTAGATACATCTCAGTTTCACCTCTATAAAATGTGAGAAAATACATATGAATATATATATTCTTCTTAGAACTGAACATTTAGTCTTGAGTGCTTACTAAATGAATTGTTTCATTAGTTGTACAAGATGTATGTCCTTAAATGATGGGTTTTACAAATATGTGGTAGATGTTTATGTAGACTACAGATAGTGCTTGATAGTGACCCTTTACTGTAATCCAGGTTATAGTTAGAAACTCAATTCTGGACAAAGGAGAGATACATAGGTAAAAGGTGCCATTCTAAATCAAACAGTGCAAGAAGAAATGTTTTTAGTTTGAATATGTTATTTTTAAACATTTAGTTGGTAATTTATTATTGGAAATCAAATAAAATTGTAAGCAATTACAGGCATCCTCAAAGCATTTTAAACTGTTGTATAATCTCTTTAGCCTTGTTGCTTTTCCTGAAATTCACTAGAGGGCAGTAGTAAGCAATAAAATTTTTATTTCTGAAAAAGAAGTCTGAGGTTAAATGCAAAAGATTATTACTGAAAGACTTTAATGCTTTGTAAATTTTTATTTCAACCTTATTAAAAATATAAATATTATAGTTAAATTTTCTGATAATCCTTGAAACTTAAACATGCAATCTAAAAAACAAACTAAAAGCTTGGTAACCAAAGAGTAGTTACTTTTTTCTATTTGCTCTCTTCAGAGACATTTAAAAATTTAGAAAAAAAAAATGTTGTATTCTGGTCTCATATTATGTACTTTTATTTTCTAAAATCCTTTAGCTATTTAGGAATTTGATTCAGCTCTTCTAGTAAATCATACCAATTTAAAATAAGGTGATAACTTCATGTGAATTAAGAGCTCTCTCTTCTTAAAAGATTTTTGGCCAAATATTGTCATCTCAGGAAAATTATTTTAGTCAACATTTGTTCATGGAATAAAGGCAGGAGGAAAGACAGTTAGTCCTAGCATCCTCAGTAGTCTCCTGCTATGCTTAGCCTGGCTGAGAAATCTGCATAGCCAAGTTTGGCAGATTGAGTAATAAAACAAGTGTGCAGACCAATAATGTTAAATACACATTGTTAGGTACCTTAAGCAAGGCACATTTACAAATGAGGGAAAGCTTTTCAGATGTGGTCTAATTAAGCTGAGATCGAGTGGCACTGAAATTTGCTAATGAAGTAGGATAAGAAAGTAGGTGTTCTAGACAAGAACACTTAAGGTATTAAAGTGTGGTACTGGACAGAGGCTGGAGTTGTGCAAAACTGGATTTTTTTAAGAAGTATGAGTAGTTGTGAGATAGGTAAGAGATAAGTATGAGATAAGGTTATAAGTAGGTGAGTACACAAGATTATAGTAATTTGTGTCTCTTCATGGGACTAGTAATTCTACCTCTCATTGAAAAAATAGTGGAACAACTTCTTTAAACCATCATGAAATTCATATATATTTATATATATGCATTCTTATATATACACACATATCAGAAATATATAGAGATGAGGTATCGGTATGAATGGATAGAATTGCTCCGGTTAAAATAGCGGCAGGGCATTGAATGGCTAGCTGCCTTTTGTAAAGGCCTCAGAGTCACCTCCCCAGAAACATTGAACTCCTGTGAGTACACTTCGATGGATATCTTTCTTAGTCCAGGAGCATTTTAAAGGATATTAATTAGGGATTGACATCATCTCACCTTAGAGTGAGATCGCATTGGAAGCAGTATAGAGCAGTGGTACTTAACCCATGGCACACGTCCTGCAGCGTATTGTGCAAGGCTCTAAAAGGTTCACTTTCACTGGTGTAGAAGACGGACTTGTAAAAATGAGACTAGCAGACTAGTTAGGAGGAATTAGATGACCTGAGTAAGCACTGTGCTGTTAATATTGACCAGGCCAGAAGGTTCCTTAGGAAGCAGTGTTGAGTACTGAAGTATTAAAGTCCGTCCAGTACAGAATGAGATTAAGCCTAAGCTTCAGCGTTGTCATTGCTGCTGACCATATTCCTTGTCCACTCAGTGGTTTCGCCGCCTGCCTTGCAAGCGCAAGGTCCCAAGTTCAATCTCTGGTACCAAAAAAAAGCAAATATTCCTTGTCCAGAACTCAGTCTCGGGGCCCTATCCATCCACGGAGAGACTGGGCAAAGCAATTTGGTTGTATGCGCAGAAGAAAATGACCAAGATTGAAAATTATAATTTTATATTGCTTCACCGTGTGATGTAGTGACCAAGAGATAATGGTTGTCAATGTTTTTTCTAAGAGTTACAAGTCAGTAATGGCCTGGTGTGGTGGTGCACACCTGTAATCCCAACACTTGGGAAGCTGAAGCAAGAGTTCAAGCTGCAAGTTCAAGCCCAGTCTGGGATACATAGTGAGTTCAAGGCCAGCTTGAACTGCATACTGAGACCCTGTCTCAAAAAAACAAAACCCAAACCAGAAGCAGTCAAACTCCAAATACTGGCCACATGGCAATTGCCATTGAATGTTCTATCAATGGTTACAATGAAAAGTTATTTGAAACTGGAATATGAGGTTCGGTAGTACATATAATAAATTATTCTTAATATTCTAATAGTTAAAATTACTTGTTGGAAAATGTTTAAAATACTTAGCAAAAAGATTGGTTATGAATATGAAGAATTTTTAAATAAATCGCACATATAGATAATCAGTACACTCATCAAATACCAGGTATGTATTGAAACACTTGTGTTTTCTTAAGGCTTACTATATATACTTGGAGAAAATTATATTTCTTTTTGTTGTTACTGTTTTTTAGTATCAGGGATCGGAGTCAGGACCTTGCGCTTGCCAGGCAGGCACGATGCCACTGAGCTACATCCCAGGCTATATTTCTTTTAATAGAAAATCATTTTGTAACTTGCTTGTACTTTTTCACACTACCCTAACTTAATTAGCCTGAAGTTGTAACTCATTACTTTGATACAGTATTATGTTTACATTAAATTTGCAGCTTGTCCGTTCAGGAATAGTATTATAAACATAACTGCATACAAGTAAGTGGAGATCAACAAGAGAATTATGAAGCAGTACAATTGATTCACTCCCACATACTTTGTTCTTCAGTGACTCTGCTCTTTTACAACTACTCACTTTCAAGTTATGACTAAGAACATTTTTAACCTGAAAATTGTGTATGTTTAAAATAGCTTCATTGAAGCATTTCATTTTTTTAGGCCTATGGTATGTCTGCATTACCTTTAAATCTGATAAAAGGCACTAGAAGTGCTGCATATGAACGGTTAGAAAACACTGAAGACATTGAAGAAGTGGAGCAACACATTCAAGCGATCAAATCCAAAGTGAGTTGGTGTTTTATTGTAATTGGGAAGCATAAAATTATTTTCCAGCTGTGACTTCAACAGTGGCAAACCCGTAATTTTTACATGGTTTTAATGTCTATAATATATCTTTCAAGAATCATGTTCCTATTTTTAAAAATTATCTTCTGTGTAGTGTAGGACATTGGCAGTTTGAGGATTTCTGTCAATGTTCTAACAACTAAAAAATGAAACTTCTGCCTGTTTATGAGAGGACCTTACTAGTCCACAGTTATTCTGATTATTCCGTATGTAACACTGTATTTTACTGCATGACTTATGTTTCACGTTTTGTTTTTAGCAAATTACAGATTACATGCAATCACTTGCCATTTATAGTTCTAAAAACAAAGGTTTTTTTTCCTTTATGACCTTCAAATAACATACAAATGTTATTTAAAGAACATAGGAAAAAAACCCAAACATACATTATTTTACTGTGCATGGACCTGCTGAAGAAATCAGTAATAGCACATAAAAAGGAAAAGCACATACTGTCTCTGATATGGAAATAGAGGCAAATATTTTAATTGAAACAAAAATATTAGCAATTTAAAACTTATACTATAATAAAAGAATATTTTATAATAGTCTAGGTTTACCTCAGAGATCCAAAGGTGATACATTAGCAAATACATTAAAGTAGTTTAACATATTAAAATTAAATGAGAAATACAGACATCCTAATAGATGCCCAAGAGAATTTGGTAAAAGTCAATGTGTAGTTATGATTAAAAAGAAAACGAAATATTGCCAAATTAGAGAGAAGAAAATACTGAACCAGAGGAGCCTCTAATGAACATCATTTCTTTTTTGTCGGGGGGGGGGAGCATCATATTTTAACAGGGAAAGAAATATTCCCATTAAAGTCAGACAGGATAATAATGTCAGTATTCTTGCAGCTTTTCAGCATATTCTGGAGATCTAGGTCAAATGAGAAGGAATTAAATAAAAACACTGGGAGGAGGGGAGCAAAGAAGAGAGCTATCTTTGTTGTTTACAAATATCTACCAAGAGAATTAATTGACAAGCTAGAAATAAGGTACCTAGATACAAATATATAAAAATATTAACCATTTAGAGGATACCTAGAGAATTACTCCATTCACAGTAGCCCTGGTTATAAAAATAATAAAGACTATCAAGATGGAAGTGATAAAATTTACAGAAGTACATACAGAAGACTCAAATGAAATTCATCAGTTCCTAATTGAGAAGACTCAGTATTCCACAGATGACAGTGTTCACAAGTTTAGGTGTTAATTCAATACAATCAATAAAATACCAAAAATGGAATTCACGTGAAATCTCCTATTTATAAAACTGGGTTCTGAATTCAAGCCAGAGTGTAGTCTCTGGACCAGAGGCATCGGCCTCTTCTGGGAATTCGGTAGAAATGCAAATCCTAGGCCCATGCAAGACTTAAATTGTCTTCTCTGGAAGTAGAGCCTAGGAATCTGTTTAACAAGATTTTCAGGTGATTCTAATGAATGATAAGTCTGAGAAGCTTTAAAATAAAACATAGAGAAGGATAATTGGCTTTAGAAGAGCCTGGTAATACACATATGTAAAGAGATTTTTATAATTTTGAGCATCTCCTTTTTAAAGGGTTTTTGGGTAAAATCTTCATTGTAGATTTTAAATTGAGACTGCAGTCAGTATGCTAGGGAGCAGTACTTTGTGCATCTGCTAAGAACCCATTTAAGCCTTAATAGGGATTTTACAGACATTCTCTATTCTAATGTCTTTACATGTTTAAATGTCACATGTAAGTATTTTTCTTGATCTTTCCAATGAACGCAAACAAATGTACATTTCTTCTCTTGTGTATTTAGAAGTTATCTCCTTATGCCTCTCGTGGTGTTTGAAGTGGGCTGAGAGACTTGAGCCCAGGGGACACAGCCACAACTCAAGGGTGGGCGGAGGCAGGGCCACAGGAACGAGGGTAGAGAGGAGCTTGGGGGTGGGGGGGGGGGAGTTTTAAAGTGCCTAACAGCCAACACTTCTTAGAAACAAACACCTTTCGTGGCTGTTTTTGACAAGTAATTATCTCCACATAATTTTAAGCACATTTTTTGAAAAGAGGGAAGAAGAGGAAGGTCATTATTAAATTTACACGCCTGTATTTTGATACTGACATTGGTTTAGCTACATTTATTGTCACATTGCAGTTGCCATCGTTTTTCAGTTTTTAAATTTACTGAAAGAGTGCCTAAGCTTAAAAAAAAGCAACAAAAAACTTTGTTGTTTGAGCTGCTAACTCTGATGGGTACTTTATTCAGACTTTAATGGTGAAACACAAAACAGAACAGAAAATCCTTTAATTTTTTCTGTTATTTTCAGAGCAAAGATGGTCGACCTTTGCCTGCAAGGGATAAACGCTCCTTAAAGCAATTTGAAGAAAGGTTACGAACACTTAAGAAAAGAGAGAGGCACTTAGAATTCATTGAAAACAGCTGGTGGACAAAATGTTGCCGCGCTCTGCGTCCCCTGAAGGTAAGTAGAGGTCTGAAAAATTACACTGTCACTCTTCTCTTGAGTTGATGCAGAGGCTTTTGGAGAGATGAGTCCTCCTTTGGAGGCTCTTGCGTGATGCTTAAGTGTGTACATTTAGGGTTTGAATGATCTGGCTTTGAATCTCAGCTCCCTGGTAGTTCAGGCAAGGTATATAACTCTTCAGAGCTTCATTTGCTCATGTAATATAGATTTATAACTGAGTTATTAAGACATTTAAAGAAAAATAATGCAAAATGCTACTAGCATATTTTCCAAGTTTTACTCTTCTGTAAGTAGGAAATCTGGGACCCATAGTAGAACTCCAGAATACTGAGAATAAGGCATCTGCTTCATTGTTAGAGGATGCTTTCGAAAATATGTGTGAAAGTATAATTGAGATCGAAAAACATTATTTTCTCATTTTGGGAAACCAGTATTTACCAGCTTCCAACTCCTGGGACTGTCATACCTGAATTAATATTGAATTCAGGCTGTGTAGTATGACTCAGACTAAAAAGTCAGTCAGCCTTCTGGCCACAGACTGTCTATTTCATATGTGGGAGGATTCTAAACACATTTATACACAGCAGTACGCAATTATATTTCAGACAGTACAGTGAGTGCATTGATTTAAAATGAAGTTAGGCACAATGAAACTTGAAAGTATATTTTAACCAAATTGCAAAACAAATAATTCAGAGAACTCTGTCAAAGATGAGTCAGGTAGAATTCTGGTGCTGCTTTTTCTACCTTTATAATTAGGAAAGAAATACATTAAGTGCTCATCCTAAAAAGTTCTTTTGGAAGAGTTTTTCCAAAATATATCACAATCAGTTAAATCATTTAATTTTTATGTGTTCACTCTTTGAACCTTCTGTGAGAATTGTTTATTTTATGTGATGCTGAGAATCAAACCTGGGGCCTCGTGCATGCTAGGCAAGTGTCTTGCCACTGAATTATGCCTCCAGCCAAGAATAAATTTTTTAAGGACTTGCTCCAGTCCTTTTTCCCAAAGTGGTTTGTCTTCATAGCACCGAAGGTTTGATGAACTCCATCCTTATTTTAATGTAAGTTCTTTATAATTAATATTTATAGTTAAATCTCTGTCATCAGCTCTCTTCTTTTAATCATGTATGTCTCATTTCAATGAATATGCTTAGAAAGATTTTTAAGTGAATCTTATTAAATATGTAGATTGACATTTATTTACATTTATAAAGTTTTTTACATATGTAGAAGATCCACAACCCCAAAATCTATGTTGTGCCTTGCCCTATTTCTTGGTTTCAGATGCTAGGTCATTACTGACACCCTTTCAGTCATTAAGGTTTAGTTTTAAGCATTTTAGAATTTCACATAAATGGAATCAGGGCATATAAAATTTTTTGTCTGGCTTCTTTGGCACGGCACAAAGTTTTTGAGAGTCACTCATGTTGCTCCATTTTTTAGTGGTTCGTTTCATTTTATTGCTGAGCAGTATTCCAATGTGCATCTATATCACATTTTGTTTATTCACTCTCCGGTGTGTGGACATTTGGGTTGTTTCCAGTTTGAGACTATAATGAATATTGTTGATAGTAATGTTTTTGCACAAATTTTTGTATAAGTATATGATTTCATTTATCTCTCTTGAATAAATACCTAGGAGTAGAATTTTTGGCTATAATGTTTAATGTTTGTTTAATATTATAAAAGACTGTCAAAGTATTTTTTCAAACTGATTCTAATATTTTACAGTCCCTTAGCAATATAAGATTTTCTCATTGCTTCATATCCTTGTCCATTCTTATGTAGTGTTTGTAGGAATTATTCTAATGATGTGCAATAATATCTCATGGTTTTGCTTTCTATTTTTCTGGTTACTAATGATATCGAGCATCTGTCATATGTTTATTGGCTGTTTGGATATCTTCTGTAAAATATATGTTTAAATCTTCTGTTTAATAAGTTATGTTTTTCTTTTTTGAATACCCATTTTGAATTGACACACAGGGCATATTTATGTGGTGTGTGACATATCAGTACATATATGTAATGAATGTGTATTGATCAGATTGGATTTTTCTATTCTGAGTGGATTTCAAGAATTCTTTATACTGTATACACTTTGCAAATATATGTATTATTAATATCATTTTCTAGCTTGTGGTTTATTTCCTTAACTCTACTGTTTAAGTGAATAGTTGTTAACTTTTGATAAAACTCAGTTTATTTTTGGCCCAGATTTTTGTCTGTCCTGAGGTAACGCACATGTTCTCCTGTTTTCTTCTAGAATATTAATTCTTGTGATTAGGTTGGTGATCGCTTTGTGTTAATTTTATGACTAAAGGATTAAGGTTTATTTATTTTTTAGTGATATGTTGTTGTTCTAGCACCATTTCTTGTCAAGTCTATCCTTTGCTATTTTCTTAGATGCTTTGTCACATCAATTCATTATGTATGTCAGAGTCTGTTTCTGAACTCTTCCTTCCCCATTGATCTGTCTTTATGCCAATACTTCATTACTAGAGCCTTACAGTCAGTCGTGAAATTAGGCAGTTTAAGCTCTTCAGTTTTATCTTCCTTTGTGAAAAGCATCCTGAAGTTGCTAGATCCTTTACATTTGTGTCTACAAGTTGGAATCAGTTCCTAATCTATGAAATATCTACTGTGATTACTTTGATTCTATAGGTAAATTTGGGGAGAATTGATTATTGTTATGGTTTAGATCTAAAATGCCCGGAATTCTCAAGTATTGGAATGTGGGGCTTTGGGGGAGTGATTGGTCTAATTTCCCCAAGGGATGAATCCAGGGATGAGACCATGATGTGATGCACCACTGGGAGGGGATGGAGACAGAGGGGGCCTGGCTGAAGGTGTGGGTATTGGGGGTGACCCTGGAGGCTGTGTCAGGCCCCTGCTCCCTTCTTCTCTACTCCCCTCCCCGGCTTTCTGGCCACCCTGAGGTGAGCAGTTTCCTCTGCCACACCTTCCGCCATGATGTTTACGCCTTGTCCTGGGCCCAGAATGAGCAGAACCAGGTGAGCATGGGCTGAAACCTCTGACACTGTGAGCCACAGTAAATCTTTCCTCCTCTGAGCTGTTTTTCTCAGGTCTTTGATTACAGTAATGAAAATCTAACACAGATATCCTGATAATATTGAATTTGCAGTCCAGGAACATATCTACCTGTTTATTTACATCTTAAATTTCTCTCAGCAGTGTGTTATGGTATTCTAAGTGTTTCTTTTTTACAGTCTTCTAAATTATATTGTTTCATTTCAGTTTCCAGTATTTATTGCTAATATGTAGGAATTTATATATTAACCATATATTCTGTAACCTGGCTGAATTATTAGTGCTAGTAACTTTATTGTAGATTTCTTAGAAATTTTGATGTACATGATCCTGTCAGCTGTGAAGGAGACAGTTTTTCTCCTTCCTTTCTGAGTGCTATGTTTTGCATAGTGTCCCGATAGCCCTTGTGTTAGGGACTGGAGCCACTCCCACTGTTGGGCACTGTTGGGAAGTGGGAGAGCATTCAGGGCTGAGGCCTCGTGGAGGAAAGTCTGGACATGGGGCATGCCCTTGAGGGGAATGTTACGACCCCAGGCCACCTTTCTCTTTGCTTCCTAGCCACCATGAAGTGAGTAGCTTCCTCTGCCATGCACTTGTGCCATGATCTAGTGCCGTGCCATAGGCCCCAAAGCAACGGACCAGGCAGTCCTAGACTGAGCCCTCTGAGACTGCAAGCCAAAACATTCCTTTCTTCCTTAAAAGTGGATTATCTTAAGTATTTTGTCATAGTGATAGGAAGTAGACTAAACCAATGAGATTTCCAGTTGTTTTTATTTTTTTTCCTTTTCATATTTTATTGCCTGGAAACTCCAGTATAATCTCTTTACTGTAAATTCCTCTGGTTCTATAAACGTGTCATTCTTAAATATTGTTCTAAATTTTTACCTGTTTTTTTCATTTTCTGATGCTAACCTAGAAATAGGATAGAAAGAAATCTCTGATAATACAAACTATTAAATGAATGTTTCACATGTATGTGGAAGAGATAAACACTGCTTTTTTTCTTAACTGAGACGTGAACCTCATTTTTCATTGTGTTTGTGTACAGTTGATGTAATTCACAAATAAAATGCTGTAAGTTGTTAGTTCCACTTAAACATTAGCATCCAAGTCAGTCAACTTAAAGAAGGTAGAGATAAGACCACTACTGCTTTGCACTGTGCAGTATATGAAGTTGATTTAAAACCTTTAGGAAGTTTGTGATTAAAAATTTTTTATATGCTATATTCTATCTCAAAATGGGCTAGTTCCTTGTCTTTACTATATCCTTTGCTATGGTTGTTGTATTATAAAATATATGTTACAGGTAAATTTTTGCAAATATAAAAAATATAGTTTTATTTCATAAGAGTAGAGCAGATATTTTCCCCTATGAAAATGCCTGTGAATCATGTGATTTCACATTTTCATCCATACTGTAGTGAGAATGTTAAACTTAACTCTTAACATGATGAGAGTAGGAGATTCCTGGAGAGGTGTACTCATCGGTGGACTCATCCACTGGTGTTCATAACTGTGTGTGCCGCTGGGAGGTGGGGCACCTTTGGAGGTAGATCACTGGAAGGTATATCTCTTGCTGGCTGTCTTGTGTGGTCTGCTTCCTAGCTGCCATGAAGTAAGGAGCTTGTACCCCAGGGCCTTCCTCTATGATGTTTCTGCCTTAGCGCCAGCTGACCATGGACTGAAACCTCTGAAACCATGAGCACATTAAACCCCTGGTCCTTTAAGTTGTAGGTGTTGAGTGTTTTGTAACAGAAGTGGAAAAGCTGACCAATAGACCTACACTATGGAACCTTATTTCACGTGGCTTTTGGGCATGGGCTTTGCAGTCACTTACCACCAGGTTTGAGTCCTTGCTGTTCCTCACTAGATGCATAACCAATTAAAGTGTTATATTTTTGTCTTATTTTTCTGAGCATTAAATAATACATGCAGTTCAGTGCCTTTTGAGATAAACATCTCAGAAAATTACAGCTCCTATTTTAGTTCTATATATAGAACTTTTCAACTTTTAAATACTATTATGAAACTAAAGGGAAATTAGTTTCATATTGAAGACAATTACAAAAGTAAATATCTCATTAAAACAAGTTAATAGTGCCTTAAAATAGCATTTATATGTAATACCAAAACACATTACTAGGCATACAGTCCAATATTCACTTGATAGTTGAATAAACTCTTCCCTGACAGATGGCATACTTAGCACTTATAAAAACAGTTTGGCCTGGGTAGCCTATAGATCCATTTATTTTTAAATATAACTTGAGATTTTACCATGTATACGTCTTATGTTTCTGTGGGGTAGTTATCAATTAATGTTTATATATTTTTTAGATTTTTTTATTGTAGTAAAACAAATACCATAAAATTTGCCATATATCTTCTGATATATATTTTATGACAATATATTAACAATGTTGTACAACCATGATTACTATTTGTTTCCCAATCTTTTATGTCATCCCAAACAGTCACAATTTATCCATTAAATAATTGTATTCCCTGGTGACCTCTCTTGTACTTTCTGTCCTTTAGGGTTTACCTATTCTAGGTACATAATACAAAGAACACAGGAAATGTTATATATAATTATTTATCAAGAAGACATTGTTAAGAATAAATAAACATAAATGGACCAAGCCACGTTAAAAATGTTTAAATTTTCTCCACAAACAAGATCCAACTGTATATGTTGTATAAAAGACACCTAAAACTGTGATTCTGAAAAACTGAAAGAAGTACTCAAAGAGGTACTAGGCAAGTAGAAACAATAAGAAAGGAGATAGTGATCTTGATGTTTGACAGAGTAGAATTCAAACCAGAAAACATGAAATGCAACAAAAAAGGATGAGCTTTGTGGTAGAAGAATGCCTCCCACATCTCCCAGTGATGCCCTAATCCAGTAGTGGCGATCTTATCACATGTGTGTTATTTTGTTTTTCAGATGAAAGGAGTAAATATATGAGTTGTTTTTCTGAACTAAAACCTCAGTATTCAGGTTTAATTGCAGTGTTGGCACTCTGTGAGAAAGAAGTGCAGATTATCCAGGGTTGTCCAGATGGGCCCAGTCTAATAACCTGGACCCTTAAAAATAACTTTCTTGATTAGAGTAAGAGCGCAATGGAAAGTTGTTCAGACAGAGATCCGGATGTAAGAATGACTGGCCCGGCACAGCTCTGGATCCCCCAGACTAGCATGTGCTTTGTTAGGGGTTCCATCTACATGTGTAGGAGCTCTTTGAGCAGTATGGCACTCACAGCCGGCCTCCACAGCCTATGACTATCTTTGTCTGTCTTACATGCAGGACAGTTGGTTTTATATGGTTCAAAAAGACAAAAAAGACTTCATAACAAATATTGACAGTCCTTGCTGTTGCTGGTTTGAAGGTGGAGAAGACAGTATGACATGTAGTCTCAGGAATGGAGTGAGCCTCCCAGGTGACAGCCTGCAAAGAAATGAAAACTTCAACCCTACAGCCTCATGGAACTGAACTCTATCCGTAGTCTGTTCCTTCCCCAGAGCTGCCAGAAGGGAACACTGTCCTGTCACCATCTTGTTTTTGTGGCATTGTGAGAGCTTAAGCAACTGAGCCACACTGTTCCCAATTATCCGAACCTCAGAAACTGGGAGGTATAGTAGGTGGGTGTTGTCTCAGGCCAATAGGGTTGCAGTAGTCTCATGGAAACAGTAGAAAACTAATGCTTTTTTTAATATGGAAAGTCACAGTTTATAATGAAGATGTAATAGTAATATCTGTTATGAATACCAAATAATACAGCACTCGTCTTTTATGAAGCAAAAACCATGAGAGATCCAAGGAAACACAGGCTGAGACAATAATAATAGACTGAATGTACCATGTCCAGGGTAAGACACTTCATGTGGACAAAGAATAAGAATATAGAAAACCCAAATATAATCCACAATCTATATCTTACGACTTTATGTCTGGGTAATAGGAAAATACACCTTTCCTCCAAGTACACATAGAACACAAGAGTTGATCATTATAGTAATTAGGTCTTAAAATACCAGTAAGTTCTACAAAATAGATAAAGGTATGTGGTCTGAATTGCATTTTGAACCAGGAAAAAATTTCTCACTGTAAAATATATTAATGGAACAATTGACTTAGGATATTTTCACTATTAGATAAGAGTGTTGCATCACTATTAATTTCCTGGTTTTGGTAATTAAACTGATTATGTGAAAAGTGTCTTTGATTTTAAGACATAGGTACTGAATTGCTTTATCTACAGCCTAAGGAGTTCAGTTGTATATATAGGGAAAAATAATAAAAGCAAGATAAAATGTTACCATTTGGCGAATCTGGGTTAAGTGTATAATGCAGTTCATTGTACTATCTTTTCTTACATCTGAAATGAAAAAGTTTTAAGGTCTTAACTTTGAGTACATCTCCCTACCCCTGACAAAATCTTGGCCCTGTCCTTAGCGTTTCTTCAGTGTCAGGTTTTACAAGACCTTTCATTAACTTGATATTAGACCAAGTAAGTTGGTTCTAATCAATAGTGGGGAAAATTATAACTGTGATAAAAAGATAAGTGGAGCTACATTGACAAATCACCATGAGAATCTTTGTAACTTGCAAAATAAGGTTTTGTAACAATAGCTGAATATTTTTGATCTAACATTTTAAAAAAATTATGAACCAGGGCACTTGTAATATGTAAAGAAACCCTACCCCTCCTCTGTTAACTCTGTTTACATAATTACAATTCTTGTTATAATGTCCTATCAAGATTTGCTTATGAAAACCATATGGGTTACCCTTTCACCAATGAGGAAATCTTTGAAAACTAATCAGTTTACTACTTAATTTAAATCGGAGGACTGGGACCCAGGCCATTCACAGTATACAACTGAACATGGAAAGTCAGATGGCCTTAGAAGAGATGTTTGGTGTGGGTTAAAATATAATTGTCTTTTAAAACTCTTAACATGGATCAACTTGGCATCTTTCTTATTGTAATCATCTAATATTCTGGATGACTTTCCTAAGGCAATGTTTCTCAAACTTTAATATGCATAAAATTGCCTGGAAATCTCCTTAGAATGACTCTGATCAGTCAGCCTGAGGTGGGTCCCAAGATCCTGTGTTTATTGTAGGATTCCACATGACTCTTGCTCCTAGGCCATGTGCAGCCTCAAATGACGAGATTCTGAATGGTTCTAAAGAGATAACTGACTTCTGTTTCCTGTCCTCATTATTAAGGATTAATAAGACTAGAATGAGGCTCCCCTTCCCCAGATCCTTCAATCTACATAAAAAGCACATTTCTTAAGGTGGAAAAAGAGAGAGAGAGAAAGAAAAAAACATATTTAAAATCAGCCATTGCCCTTGGCAAAAAGGGAAAGCAATATGGGTATTTTATGTAAGGCAGTATTAGTAATAAAGTATAGCAATAATCACCTTTTATTTTGCATTTGTAACTTTGGTTTGGGTCTCTAGGTGTGGTAACTTTATTTTCTATTTTTATTGCATTTCTGGATATAAAAATATTGTTTTATGGACATAGGCACTTTGCTCATGAAACCTGTAGAGTTGTGTTGTAAAAAAGAAACACCCGAGATTTTCATATTGCTTTGAATTTTAGTTTGACTTTATCACACAGCTTGAATTCTAGTAGACATTCATTTGGGTTAATAAGCATCTTAAGCACAGTCAAGTTGAGAAAATGGTCAAAAGTTTGTTTTGTTACAATGATGTCTCTCTCTCTCTGCTTCCTGGTCACCATGAAATACAGATCTGCTCACCTTCTGCTCCTCACCATAATGATTCTGCCTCACCACAGAGCCAAGTGACATGGACTGAAACCTCTGAAACATGAGACAAAATAAACCTCAGTAATTTGTCTTAGTTACTTCTCTTGTTGCCAAGAGAAAATGCCCAATATCCAAAGTTAAAGATTTATTTCTGCTCACAGTTTGTAGAGGTTTCATAGTCAGCTGGCTCCAAGGCAGGGTGACATGGCAGAGGGGCATCAAAGAGGAAAAACAGTCTATGGCAAAGCACAGCAGGCAGAAGGCAGCAAGCAGCAAGCAGCAAGCAACGGCAGCAGCAGCTTCTTTCTGTCCCTTTATATTCTATCCAGGCTGTAAGCCTATTGATTAGTGCTACCACACCCAGAGTGGGGCACCCTTAAACCTAGCATCACACACCCTAGATTCAGCCACCTCTGAAAAACCCCACCTCTGACTGTGAGACTTGGGGAACATCTAGATACAAGCCATAGTACAGCCCAGTTAAAAAATAGGCACATTTTGAATAGAGATACAATGAAAGATGTACTGATAATTAAATAAGAGTATAAAAAGGTACTCTGCATCATGTGCCATTAGGGAGTTACAGATGAAAATACCAATGACACACCATTTCACACCTATTGTTAGCATGGCTAAAGTATGAAAAGAAAATCTGACACAACCAAATACTAGCAAGGATGTAGAGCACAGGAACTCGTTTATTGCTGATGGGAATGCAAACGGGTCCTGTCATTGTGGAAGACAATTTGGCAGTTTTTTCACAAAGCTAAACATACTTCTGTAGGATTCAGCAATCATCGTCCTGCCTGTTTACCTAATTGGGTTGAAAACTATGGCCCTACAAAAAATTGTACTCAGATGTTTATGTGTAACTGCCAAACTTTAGAAGCAATCAAAATGTCCTTCAGGAGGTGAGTGGATAAACTGTGCTGTAGGCATGTAACGGAGTATTATGTAGTGATAAAAAGAAATAAGCCTCAATTCACAGAAACTGAGGAATTTCACACACATACTGCAAACGAAGCCAGCCTGAAAAGATTGCATACTGTGTGATTCCAACTATATACTATTTGAAAGCGGAAAAACTGTGGAGACAATATAATGCTCAGTGGCTTTCAGGAGTTTAGGGTGAGGTGGTATAGGATAAATAGGGGAAGCCCAGGGGACGTTAGGCCAGTGAATCTGGGTATTATGTATGATACCCTAAGGGTTGGTTCATGACATTATCCATTTATCAAAGCCCATAAAACTATGCAATACAAAGACTAAACCTTGATGTCAATTAAGGACTTTAGTTAATAATGCATCAGTGCTGTTTCATCAGTTGTAACAAGGTACCAGCCTAATGTAAGATGTTAAGAGTACAAGGAATTACGTGGTGAAAGGTTATATAAAAGCTTCTGTAGGCACCTCAATTTTTCTGTAAATCTAAATATGTGTTAAAAATAAATCTATTACATTTTTAGAAATCACTTTTTTTTCCATCATTGTTTCTAATAACCACATAGTGTAAATTACCATTGTCAGTCAGTAGGAGACTGGCTGAATGAATTGTGACCTCCACACTAGAAAATACTGTACTATACAGCCATTAAAATGAATGGAAACAATGTGTATTTATATTTTTAAATAATATCTTGAAAAAGGGTTTAAAATGTTGTTCAGGATGTGTTGTGTTTAAGGAAAATAATGCCTAGGTTGCAGATACTGCCCGTGGTAGCAACAGTGTTCTTGTTTATTATTATGTGCATCAGAATACCTGCCCACGCACACCAGTTTACACCATTTCTGGAGGGATTCATAGGAAACTGTTAATGGTAGTTACTGTGAGAAGTGAAAATGAAGATTAATGAGTAGAAGTGAGACTTCTCAGTCCTATAATTTTCTAGCCAAGCTTTATTCTTTATTCTTTTTTTTGGTTTGGTTTTCTGAGACAGTCTTGCTATGTAGTTCAGGCTGGCATTGAACTTGTTGCAGTTTTCCTAGTTCTGCTTCCTCGTGGGCATGTGCCACTTTGCCTAGCTAGCTAAACTGTATTCTTAATTTTAAATGGTAGTTGTTTTTTAAATATCTTTCTGCTCCCATTGATAGTAGACCTTTTTCTGTATTGAGGCCTTACCCCAACTTCTGTTTCCTGTCTTCTTTGTTTCCCTTTTATTTGACCTAGGTTAGCTTCATTCCACTATACATATTTAATGTACTTTCTAACCCAGATTATTAAATTATGATAGACTGGGTGTCTTAAACAACGTACATGTATTTCTCCCATTCTGGAGGCTGGGAAGTCCAAGATCAAGTTGCTGATAGATGCAGTTCCTAGTGAGTTCCTTCCCTGTGTTGCATATGGCTGCCTTCTTTCCGTGTCCTTGCATGGTGGAAAGAGAGCAAGCTCTGGTCTCTGTCTGTCCTTTTTATAAGGATATTGATTCCTCTTCTCACCTGATTACCTCCTAAAAACCCTTCTAAAATCATTACATTGGAAGTTAGGGTTTTGACATAGGAATTTGGAGACGTATGCATTCATCCCATAATAATAATAAATATTCATAGACAAATCCTTGATCCAAGTATACTGTAAAATTCAGATTTTTTTTGTATTTACACACACTCTACAAGGTCTTGTTATAGCTCTCTGTTGATTTATTTTCTTCTTGAGTCAGTTTTGGTAGTGTCTAAGAATAGATCCATGTTACCTAGTCCTTTTTTGTTCTTTTGATGCTGGCATGCTAAGCTCCTCTTCTACCATGGAGCTGACATCCCAATCCTCATTTTATCCCATTTACCCCATTTGTTTCCCCACTGTCTTCAGATCTCAGTGGTTCCTGACAGAATGAGGATATTTTTATATGATGAGTCTCTTCCCACATAGGGATTTTGGGTTTGTTTGGGTTTTTTTCCTTTTCAGTTTTCTACGTGTATAGATGTAGATGTCTACTTTGAGTTGTTTGAGCTTCTTGGGTATGCAGATTAATGTTTTTCATCAAGTTTGGAAAGGCATTGACCATCCTTTCTTCATTTTTTGTTTGTTTTCTTACTCTTTCTTCAAATTCTATTCAACTTATGTTGGTCTGCTTGATGGTATCCCACGTGTCCCTAAGAGTCTTCTTTCTTTACTGTTTCTTCTTTCTGTTACTTGATTGCGTCGTCTCAATTGATTAATCTTGATAGTGCTAAGTCTTCTATTTGTTCAGATTTGTTGCTTGATCTTTCTTTCTTTCTTTTTTTTTTTTGTACCAGGGATCAAACTCAGGACCTCACGCTTGCCAGGCAGGCACTGTGCCACTGAGCTACATCCCTGGCCCAGTTGCTCGATCTTTCTAATGAACTTTTAATTGCAGTTATTTTTTATTTCACAGGATTTCAATTCACTTTTAAGGAAGTTTTTATCTCATTATTGGTATTTGTTATTTGCTGATACATTTTTTAAAGTTCTTGGAACACATTTAAAATAGCAGATTTAAAGTGTTTGTCTAGTAAGTTCAATGCCTGGGTTTCCTAAAAAATGCATATTGAAGATTTTCCATGCTCTATTAGCTGTGTTAGTCATACTCTTTTAGTTGGTCGTTTCTTCTGTTGTTTCATTTTTCTTTGGTCTGTTTCTTAATTATTTTTGTTGTTGTTGTTAAAATCTGAAGGTTTTTAAATCACATGGTAATTCTGAAACTCAATTTTTCCCCTTCCCCCAGGATTTCCTGTTACTATTTTGGTCATCATTACTTATTTGTCAGTGGCTTTGTGCACTGATTTGGTAAAGTCTGTGCTCTGTGTTGTGTGGGGTCACTCTAGTCCCTGCTCAGTTGGTTCCTAAAGATTGGACAGAGGTCTGCATAACAACTGGAACTCTTAGTCTCCCGGTCTTTTCCTAGGGTTCTGTGTGTGTCCATCACTGCTTCAGCAGAACTGCCTTTGTGGATCCTGCACACATCCCTGAGCGTACACAACATTTTCCCTGTTTCCAGAATTAGTCAGACCTTTTCACAACCTCTATGGATAGCTCATTTCTTAGGCTTTTGTTATAAGCTTTTGCTTAATTTAATTTTGTCTGTTGTCCACTGGGCCTTGAGGACAAGAAGTTCATATTGCTTTTATTTTTTTCTGACAACACTCCTGGGAAAAGGCTTTTAGCGCGATACGAGTGCCAGTTCAGGTCAAATGCAGACAGTCTTGCAAGGGGACCTTCCGAGAACCAGCAGGCAGTCAGGCAATGACAGTTCTCTGGGCATGAGCTTTTAGAGGAACTTTGACCCCCTTTTGCTTCCTTATGTGGCTCCTGGGCTGGTGGCTTTTCTGACTAGTTTTTCAAGGCTACCATGGGTTTAGAGAGGCAGAATTTAGACCAGAGCAAGTTAAAATGCTACAGTGCTCTGTGTTCATAACCTTGTTTCGTTTTCTTGAACAAATGCTCCTGGATTGTTGTGTGACTTTGGTTAATTTTCAGAGTGTTGAAATTTGATTCTGATCTTTTTCTTACTGTTTTTTGAAGGAGAAGTTTTTTTCAGAGGTTCTTATTTCACTATTTTTACTGGTGTCACCTTTATAGCTTCATTTTTATTTCAAGGTTGACATCATAGCTGGGGGTATTGCTCAGTGGCAGAGTGCTTACCTAGCATGCATAAGGCCCTGGGTTCATTTCCCAGCAAAAGAAAAGAAAAAATAAAAAAAGGGAAGGGAAGGGAAGGGGAAAAGACAGTTATCTGCAAAACTGATGTAGTAACTAGATTTAGTATCATCATTGGTACAATGCTTGAAGTGCTAATTTCAGTTCTTGTATTTAAATATATGCAGTTTTCTTGGTCTTTATAAAGTATATATATTATTTACATTTATTCTGTATCCTGTTAAGCAGCTAAGCAAGCAGTCTTACTCTGGGTCATTCATCCCAACAATTGGAAATAGAGCTGAGGATCTTTTGTAATTTTAATTTTTTGACAAAATGCACAATCAAGGAAAGAGAATCTTAACTTCAAGTGCTGTTTCTGTGTCATGTTTCTCAACTATTAATTGGAGTTTGGCAATTATACTGCCTCATGATACAAGCTATTTTGTATTAAAAAACAATTAGGAAGTACTATGTTTCACTTGTTGATCCTCAGTATGAGGCTATTGCCCTCTATCTTACCTAAGTGTCAAATGTAAGTGCCCAAAGAATGCGTAACTCCTATATGCCCTCTACTAATCAACATTTATTACTATAAAGAAATCATTTCCAATTTATTTATCAATGAAACACTTTATAAATGATGAATTCTCATGTAGAATCTCAGTATATAAGATAAATAAAGGCAGAATTACTATGCTATCACTGTAAATGCTAGTTCAAGAGATGGCTGTAGGCTCCTTCTTGCCAACTGTGTCCTTCCCAACAAGGGAAAGTCACTCTGTCCAAAATGAGAAATTCACCGAACAAAGATTTAACATTGCTTCCAAAGATTGTTATATGCCAGGTTGGATGACGTGGTTATTTTACTTCTTTTATCCCCTTACCATTTGAAATATAGTTCAGCAGTTGTGTGAAGATAGCAGCCTCTCTAACATTCATGATTTTATTCATCCAGTTCTGTCAGTTCCAGGCAAAGGAGAAGCCTAAAGCACTTACTCTGTGTTAGTATGACTCTCTTTTTCTCTCACTTGCCTATTATGTAGCCCACTTGTCCTTGAAACTTGGGGAGGATACTAGGAGATGAAACCTACGCTATTGCCACTATAAATTTTAGCTTTTTTTTGGACACAGTTTCTTAGAAACTCATTTCCAATATCTTTTTTTTAACATCCCTAATAATAAATTGATATAGTAGGAAAAAAAAAACAGTTATAGTACTTAACACGTTCACCTACAGAAACATTGGTGGCTACTTCAATGCTTCAGGAGTAGTTTCATTTATATAGACTTTTCTTAGCTGTGATATAATTTAACTACTATATATAGTGTTACTTCAGTTGAAAAATGTTTCCTAGTCCCTATTTCCCTGTTTTAATTAACAGGGAAATATAACCTGATAGGTTTCTTGGGGTGGTGTGTGTGTGTGTGTGTTCTGTATATGTTAGTGTTAAATACTTTTCAGTTAGTGTTGAAGTTTATATTTCAGTGTAATAGAATAACAACGTTGTATTTGATCAAAAAAGTTTTATTTATTTATTAGTGAAAATTTTTTAAATGCTTTGTCTCTTGTGTATTGATTCTCAACCAGATAGTCTCAATTCATATTGGAAATTTAGGTGCAAATGGTTGGGAATCTATACTAAATTAAAATGTAACTTGGATCACTTTAGTTAGAAAATGGTTACATGCTAGCAGCTCATATTGAGCAAAATGGTTTTGTGCTTTTAATATCAACTTTTAGAACTATATTGTAATGAATATATTTTTGCTTTTAGATCATTTGGGGAATATTTTTCATCTTAGTTGCATTGCTGTTTGTAATTTCTCTCTTCCTGTCAAAGTAAGTACAACAGACACATTTTCTAAAGCACTTACACAAATTCTATAATATTACTCATTTTTGGTGCTGTATTCCATTAGCCAGTTCATCTTAAATAGCTATTCCACCTAAAGTGTTCTACAGCATTAAGAAAAGATCGACTTAAAGGTCCAATAATAGGTTTTCTTTCTTCTCTATTAATTGAACAATACCTGTGGGGTTTGATTGGTTTTTCTTGGTTTTCTTTGATCAACTGCATTTGTATGGTGAGTTTGATATTCTTTCTAGATTGACTGGAAATGTGATAGTATAACATAGAATCACTCTGTATATTTTTGTTTAGTTTAGATAAAGCTCTCCATTCAGCTGGAATTGATTCTGGCTTCATAATTTTTGGAACTAACCTGAGTAATCCACTGAATATGCTTTTGCCTGTACTACAAACAGTAAGTACATATCAGTCATTTTGTAGTATAGCAAGCCTTCTGACACTTTCTTCCATTTACAATTCTTATGCTGCGAGCTTTCTACTCCTTGACATATGTTTGTGCTGTTTGCTAATATGACTTTTGATCTGTAGATAATTTCTACATTGATATGTTGCTTTAAAGATTAATATGTTGCTAGACTTTTAGTTAAAAATAATTTTATTTCATATGTTATATAAGATGAAATTTGCCAATTTTCATTTTTAATTCTTTTCATATATAAATGTAACTTGTAGTTGAATTTGTGTCAGGATTTTTCATAGGATAATTGTACTACATGATTTGATAATAGTTTGAGGACTTTTGAGGAATTTTCTGTTTTTAATGGTATTATCACAGTAGCCTAATCTAAATCAGGGATATTTTAAACATTTGTTAAATATAAATAATGAAATTTTCAATTAATTTTTATTGCTTCTGGGGCTTTCATAATTTACACATTAAATTTGATTTTATCTTTTTCCAGGTTTTTCCTCTTGATTATATTCTTATAACAATTATTATTATGTACTTCATTTTTACTTCAATGGCAGGAATTCGAAATATTGGCATATGGTTCTTTTGGGTTAGAGTAAGTATATATTCCATTATTGTTTTGGCTTTTTTCATTTTGTATATGATCTCCATTATTGCAAATTACCTTATATTTAGGAATACACATTATGTTTTGATATCAAGCATGATAAGAATATTAGCTCTTTCAGGCCGGGGGTGTAGCTCAGTGGCATTGTCCCTGCCTGGCAAGCCCAAGGTCCTGAATTTGATCCCTGGTACCGGGGTTGGGGAGAGTATTAGCTCTTTCACATTGCAGTAATGTAGAAGTGCATCTTGAACAGAAGTAATTTGTCCCCTGTCCTCAGACATTTTTAATTGTTGTGACTATGGAGTGCTATTGGCATCTCCTGAATAGGGGCCAGAAATGCTGTAGAAATCCTGTAGTGTATGGGACAAAGACTAAGCCAGTCTAAATCAACAGTGCCAAAGTTAATAAACCCTTATCTAGAAGACATTATTTTCTTCAGTGTATGGCTGCTTGAGAACACCATGTATCACAGTGGATCCACTGAATCTCAAAAGATAGCCCTCCATTTTAGAAAGTAAAGATTACTACAGTCACCCTTCTGCATCTGTGGGCTCCACATCTGTGGATTTAACCATCCATGGACAGAAGAACATTTGAAAAAACTCATGGTGGGACTGCACATGTACAGATGTTTTTCCTTGTCATTATTTCCTGAACAGCATAGCCTAACAACTATTTACCAGTGTTTGTGTTAGTTGTTACAAGTAATTCAGAGATTACTTAAATTACACAGGAGGATGTGCATAGGTTATGTGCAGATACAGCACCGTTCTTGTAATGGACTGGAACATCTTCAGGTTTGGCATCACAGTGATAGTGAGTCCTGGGATCAGTCCCTCAGGAGTACCAGGGCCAACTCTGTGTGTCTTGGTCAGCTTTCCTGTTGCTGGAGTGAAATACCTGACACCTACAACTTAGAAGAAGGGAGGTTTAATTTGGCCATGGTTTTCAGGGGAATTCAGTCCATGGTCACCTGGCTCCGAGGCAGAAGCAGTATGGTGGAAGGGCCTGGTGGAGGAGAGGTGCTCACCTCATGACAGCCAAAAGCGGGGGAGACCGAGACAGAGACATGGAGAGGGAGAGAGAAGAAGGGAGAAGAGAGAGCTGGGGAGGCACGCTGTGCCCTCCAGCAACATACCCCTGGTGACACCCTTCTCCTGACCAGGCCCTGGCTCCTAGCAGCACATTTAGGTCTACCACTGAGGAATTTAGTGCCCCCTGCTCCAGTCCCTTCTATGAAGCCAAATCAGGTAGACACTACTTCTAGCTGTGAATAAAAGAAAATTAAATGAAGTAGGAGTTTGAACTAATGAAAGATATTTTGGTATGGGGGGAAGAATCTAGCATTATTTTAATAGCTCAGAAGTGTTGGGGCCACATCTCTAAATTTTTGGAGTCTTTTTCTCATGGCTGCTGCAGCTGCACTTTTCCGGTCTATGTTCTGTAGAAGAAAAATATATGGAAGTAAGAGGCAGACATTTGTATCAGTGAGGCAAGACATCCCCATAAATCCCTCGCTTTCCTTTCCATGATTAGTGTTTCATTACAGGACCACTGGTAGGTTTACGAAAAGCTGGGAAATACACATCTTTAAGTGATCTTACTGTCATCTCATCCAGAATTGGAATTCTGTTAGTCTGTACCATTCTGTAATCTAGTAAGATGACAGGGGTGGGTGGTACCTAAATTGCTAAAGTGGAAGTGTGGTTCCCTGTTAACATGAAGTCAGTCACCCGGTTCTTTACATTAAAATTAGCATTTGTTTTAATTTCCTTATTGTAGATACTTGTGAAAATATCTATATCATAGTCTAAATTTTAATAATTAAATTTTCAGGACATTAGGGAATTTTATAGAAATGAATATTTACGAGCATGTAACAACTTTTCTTGGTAGTAATATAAAGCCATAAATACATCACTCATACAGTTTAAACTCATAACCTGTAGATAGAAATAGGGGTAGTTCACAAGTCTCAGCTCTGGGAGCTTCTTATAAATGCTATTACGCAGTAAGTTTGGAAGGGTTTTCTGGAAGCAGACTTTGTGAACACTAATAAATTCTCTGGGCCCTTGGTTTTTATGTCTTAAAAGCTTCATTTTGATGACAAAGCTGTTTTTTTTTTTTTTTTTTTTTGGTACCGAGGATCAAACTGGGGACCTTGCGCTTGCAAGGCAGACGCCAGAACCACTGAGCTAAATCCCCAGCCCCCTAGTCCTTGGTTTTTAATGGCTCACTTACAGTATAGTTTGGATACAGTTGCTGTTCCATTGTCTTTAAAGTTAAATCTAAAAGCTTCATAGGGGAAAAATTGTCTTTTTCATTCTTAAGAATTCTTAGTATTTACTTTGTGTCAAAGAAATGGTTGATTGAGCTGTAGAAATCATTCCCCATCACACAAAAACAGAATGCTTTGCAAATAAAACATATTGCTGAACTTTTGTCCTTTCCTTCTTTGCAGTTATATAAAATCAGAAGGGGCAGAACCAGGCCTCAGGCACTCCTATTTCTCTGCATGATACTTCTGCTGATTGTACTGCACACGAGCTACATGATTTATAGTCTTGCTCCTCAGTATGTTATGTATGGAAGTCAAAATTACTTAATAGAGGTAAGTACTGTATTTAAAATTTGATCATTTTTATATTTTAAGATAGTGATATTGAAGGTAAATCTTAATTTTGGTGGCTAGCATATTAACTCATCAGATTAAATTTAATATTGCTAAAATTGGGTTTTTGTTCAATTTTTGAGCATATTTAATATTTGCTTCATACTTTTTAAAAATAGCACACAGAATTTCATTATAATTTTTCCTTGAATGGATCCTCTGGCAGTAAGCTGTTGGGCTTTATTTTAGTACTTTATTAAAACTCATAATGCCTCCTCTAAAACACTGCTTCAAATAATTTTAATAATATGACTTCCAAAAAAGTGTTGTTGAACAGTTGTTTCTCTTCATTGCTACTACGAATCCTATAGAATGGTGTTCTGAGTATTTTGTGTGTGTGTATGTAGCTGGGTTTTTCTTTTTTCAGCAGGATTGTTGTCTTCTTATCTGTTCCACTCATTCTTTAATGTTGATTGCTCCAAAGCCAACTTTTTAGCTTTAATTGAACAAGACATTTGGATTTTCTGACAGTTTACAATATTTTAACATATCTGGTTTAACCTTTGATTAGTTTGTTTCCTTTTCCTCAAATGCTTCTTGCTCTGCTTCTCAAGAATTCACATCACATTCATGTTTCAGGCCCTAGTTCAAGCATTGCTTTAGTGGAATCTTGCACCATTCCTCTCTGCCCAGGACACTCCATTTGACCTATACTTCTGCCATTCTCTTTTAATTTAACATGTAATTAGAAAAAAATTAGCAAGCACGTCAAACCCTCAGTCAGTACCACAATACTGCTAAATGTTGAAAAGCCAGCTCACCGAAAAATATTAGGTAATTGATACTGCAAGTGGGGCAGAGAAAGCCCAGGTCATGCGTGCATGTGCCTGGAGGTGCATGAGTGACTGGAGCATGGGCAGCACCTGCTGGAGACCCGAACCATTTCTCACTTCCGTTAGCCTCTGATTCTCTCCCGCTTCATCCCCTGTACCTAGCTCACTCACTGTGTTATGGTTAATACACCTTTTTTTATAAATAAAGGCAGATTATGCTTTTGCAAGGACAAGAGATAGTCTTTGCCTGTTCATGGTCTAATGATAAGTACTCCATTTCTTTTTAGATGCCATCTTTGGACTAGAAGTGTGTTCTAGGAAAGATCTCTGTTATTTAATGTTGGACCTAAAAGATTATTCCCAAAAGCCTCATATTAAATTACCATACTTCATTTTCTTCTGATGAGAATTTGCATTAAATTTACCTTTTAGAATATTACATGTAGTTAATAGAAAACAGTATAAAGTTCATAATGTGAATACTTTAATCCAAATATACTTACTAGTGTAACGTTTACATTTTAACTGTATTTTCATCATTCAGAGCAATGTAACTTCTGATGATCACAAAAGCAATTCAACCCTTTCTGTGCCAAAGAGATGTGACGCAGATGCCCCTGAAGGTAAAGCACCTTTATCAGCTATCTTAGCATTTATAATTTGGTAAGAAAAGAACTGCTGTGCATTGTGCTCTGTTAATCATTGGATGCATTTGTTTTAATGTGTGGTAACAAAGGAACTTTTAGCAAGTAGAAGTTGATAAGTTTCTAACAGAATTTCTTGGTGATGGAATAATTTCAATCAAGGAATGAACTATTACAAATTACCTGTTTACTTCAAAGTAAAAAGCTAGTTATTATATATCACATTTATTAGTATAACAAATCACTTAAATGATTTTTTTCTTAAAATACTTCAGAGTTTGATGGAATGTACATTGCTAGTACTGAGACCAAAATTACCTATGACCTAGAATAACTTTTAATCCAGACACGTCTGTTCACTTTAGTTAATACTAATACAGTGAATTACAATCACAGTTAACTTTTTCTTCTTTAAATTTCAGTTGACTTATTTGTTCATGTTTGTGATCACTGCATTCATTGTGGTTATTTGGTACATTTACACAGCACATCTTCTGGTTTTTATAGCCTCTTCTATCCACCCCCCCACCTTTCCCCCTTCTTTCATCTCTTGGTCCCCTTCCCATCTATCTCCATGTTTCCTTTTATCTTTTATTTTGATCTTTATTTAGACTTTTGATTTCTCATATGAGAGAAACCATGTGATATTTAAGCTTCGGTGTCTGATTTAGTTCACTTAACATTATGTTTTCAAGGTGCATCTGTTTTCCTACCAAATATTCTACTATATCCTTCTTTATAGCAAAGTAGTATTAAAACTTCTACATACTTTTCATAAGATTAACCAGAGCTGCAGTGTGGCTTCCTTTACACTGGTATCTGCCTGGTTTCCGTTAGCCACGTAGTTTCCCTCTGTGAGCCAGACAGTTGCCTCTTGGAAGCCCGCTGGGGTGTTCCTCTCGCCTATTTTGTGTCCTAAGAGGGCTCTGGACATTCTGAGCTTCAGACACTTTCCCCCTGCCACCCTCTGTGGACCCCATGACCTTGATGGACCTGGAGTTAAGTAAAGCTGTGGACCTCCAGGTCTTCCCTCTGCTTATGCTCCTGTCTGTTACGAGGCCGAGAAGCCCCACCCATGGAAACAGCAAGGGGGTGTGATTTCTCTCCTGGCTCCCCTGGGTCACACAGTCGCCCAGGGGCCCTGTTGTTCCCTGACTTGGCTCCACATCATTGCCACAGAACTGGTTTTTCCTTCCTCTCCCCTTCTCAACCTGGCCTTGCTGGGTCTTCCTCCCCACCCGCCAGAGTACAGCCTGACTGTTCTGTGTGCAGACCTCCCCTAGTAAGTGGGAGGATCAGGCCGCCTGTTCTGTTTAGTTGGTGTCTGTCTAGGGAAACCTCTTCTCTTCCTGGTGTCCTGCCCCTGCTGGCCCCGGTGAGGGTGGGGGGTGGGGGGGGTGGCGCACCATGCATGACAGTTAAAGTTTACCCCATTCTCTTTGAGGCTTCCAGGAGTCCCTGAGTTGGAACTGTCTGACTTTGCTGTGCTCAGTGGGGAGGATAGCACCACTGGGTTTATTCAACCTGCCAGACTCTAAAGGGCCCTCTTGTTCTCTCCTGTCTCAGCAGTTAAATTTTAGGACTATAACAGTTATATTCAGGCACTGTGCTAGGTTTCTAATCTGTATTCTGACAAAATTCAACTCTATGCTCTTAACTTCTGTATATTTTTGGAGAATTTTTTCCTGTTTTCTTTGGAGTCTAGATTTTTTTTCTTTGACTAGAATAGAAATTAATTCTGATTAAAAATTCCTGGCTTTTTTTTTCAAAATTTATAAAACATGTTTCTATATTTGCCTTCAAAATGCCTTCATGGTAATGTTTCAAATGTAGTGGCTATCTTCATAAATAATTTGTGTATGCAATTATGAAAAATATAAATTCTGAGAAATCTTTTTAGCAGAGTAACCTATATAATGTTTTGAAATAGACTAATAGGAACAAGTACAGAGTGCAGTGATGGCCTCAACGAAGGAAGATGAGATTCACTGTCTGTGGTACAAATTGCTGCAAAACAGTTAAAATAAAGGAAAAAAACAAGATTTTAGAAAAGAGATGCTAGTGCTGCATTTCAGTGTTGAAAAAGAATTTATCTGATGTGTGCATTAAGGTAAGGCCATGATAAGCCAAGGAACAAAATGCACAAGGAAAATTACCTCAGATCACACCAGGGATGTGTTCAAGAGAGTTCAAAACATTGCTATTGTTTTGCTGTTTTCTTAAAATAGAGCGAGGGTTGTAGTGATAGAGGAATGAGATTCAGATCATACAAGGTCTTGGGAAATGATGAAAGAGCTGATGAAGGGCTCTCAATAAGAAACCAGAAGTTATGATCTGATTTATTTGCAGTAAATTATTTATAAGTTATACAGAGAAGGAATTTGAGAAACTGACACTAGAACATGGAACTAGGTTAGGGGAAGGAAGGCTGCAGTAATCCAAGAGAGATGATGAAAACTTTAAACAGTAGTTATCAGTGTGTGAAATGATGAGATAAATTCAGGGATCAAATTTAAAGAATTTCTGGGGCTTAGATATAGAACAGTGATGAAGGAAACAGATTCTAGAATGACCCTCCAGTTACTGAGTAGTTTGGTAAACTTTGGTATCACTAGATGAGATAAATCTGTGAAGATTAGGGAGAAACAAGAAATATTGAGTCAACTTGAGATGTCTCAGGGACAGGCAGGTAGAAATCGCATAGGCACTTGGATATATGCAAGAAATATGTTGTTTAAATAAGAAAACTTACTTATCCCATCATTGTGGCCACTTTCTGAAGTAGTTTTAGAAATCCTTTGGTGTCCTGAATCTATTCAAAATGTTTACCTTTCATAGTCATTTTGACTTTAGGGAAGAGCCAGAAGTTGCTAGATCCACTGCTAGATCCAGTGAAATAGGCAGATGAGGACACAAGGGAATTTTTTTTTTTTTTGGTACTGGGGATCGAACTCTGGACCTTGCACTTTGGAGGTAGGCGGATGGAACCACTGAGCTAAATCCCCAGCCCCTCAAGGAAATGTTTTTATGAGCCTGCCTTTCCACTGGCTGGCAGTGAGCAGCAGCATCACTGTATTTTTGATCATACCCAGAGAGGACATTCAGAACTACTTCATAAGGTGACAGGAACTCTGGGATAAACATGGTTTCAGTGGGAGGGAGGTGGTGTTTTGATAGGGAGGGGTTAATGGCAATATTGGGTCATTTCCTTTAATGATTTAAAAAAACTCACTATTTCTTAATTAAATCTTTGTATATATAAATCTTGTATATTACATCTTTGTATATGTAAGAAATTAGAAGGGCATAGAATGAGAAGAGAATGGAGACTGAAACTCAGGAAAATCATTTTCTGAAGGCAAGCAAATAAAAAATGTACAGAAGACTGAAAAGCAAGACAAATATTAATGATAGAAAGCTAATTACATTGCATAAAAGGAGTATGAAGTAGTGACTGAGTTTACATTAGTCCTTACTGAAATTCTGAATAGAGACAGAGTGGATGGAACTAGAGAAGGCATGCATGCAGAGTCAAGGATTTTTCTTTTTAACATTAGAGATTTTAGCTTGATGGGGTTTAACTAGTGGAGCAGAAGAGGTTGGAGAACAGTGTCAGAAAGGATGACTAATGGAACAATCACATCCAGTTCTAGAAGAGCTGATACTAAAAATATTCAAGATGGAATGCTTTAGAAAGGAAGATAGATGCCTCTTTATCGATCAATCCTCCATCTGCCTAGAAAGGGGGCCGGAAGGGCTGAAGAAAAAAAGACAACAGAGACTTGTGTAATTTCATAGTATTTGGGGGCCGGGAGGTCAGCGCCTCAGAATGGCCAAAGACAGGGACTCTCTAAGCTTGCCACTATTTATTGGGTACACACAGTAATTGGAGGGAGCATCGGGTGACTTAGGGGGTAGAGGTGATCTTATGTCAATAGGGATCTTATGCTGATGAGGATCTTAGGTCACAAGGTTCCAGTGTTGATGAAGGCTGTAAGGAGAGTTTTCTTAACAACAGTAGGTGGAAGGCGATAAGCTGATGAGGAATCTGTTCCTCCCCAAGTGAAATGTTTCTCTTACTACTCAGTTCTCAAGGAACCAGGATGTCTTCAGCTGATCTTAATCTTTCCCTTGAGTGTGACAGCATCACGGGACTATTGAGATCTCAGCTGTGACTGGAGGCAAGACAGAGTTTTGTTTCCATAGGACATACACCCCCCCGCCCCCGCCCAGGTCTCAAAGGCAAAGCAACATTGGGCCTTTGCCAGCTATAGTCATACTTTAATTATGGAATGATTTGCCCTGAAAATTATATAGAATGGCTCCCAATACCTCTTTCAAGTAAGAAAGAAAAGATGTGGGCTCAGACAGTAATTTCTTACTGTCTAGGAGTGGGCAAGAAGTGGCATTTCTCTGTAATTGTCTTAATTTGCTGTGGAGTGTAAATTCAGATCATCTTCTGAGACTTCATTGGAACATGAGGTAGACAATTGAAGAAAGTGTCAAAAGTTTTTGATAGCCCAGGACAGGGAACAGAAGAGGAATCTGACTGAAGATAAGATAATGACAGGTAAATATGCTAAGGGAGAGGGATTAAATTATCATATTTTTGTTGAACAAATCTGCAATACTACTGTGATTGTTCTTCATGAATGACTGGGTTGTTTAGGGAAGGAAGACAGGATTGGGATGGAAAGCAAAGTGCGGGTTGAACATTAGAAAATAAAGTGATCAAAGATTCCAGATGCATAAGAAGTAAGGGGAGAGATTAAAACTCAGGAGCAAAATCAAGAGCTACAGTGGAGGAGGGGATGCAGTAGGGGTAACTATACTTTGTATGAAGAAGTGACAGTTAAAATGCTGTTAATGAGAATAGTATCACTTCATTTAATTTTCCAAATTACTTTATTAGTGGTCATAGCCCCAGATGTTTTTATTTTGCAGTGTTTAAACATCACAGACAGGGCTAACAGTTAATACTGTGGATCATTCTATTTAGCATAGGATGAAAAGTAAGTGTTGAGTTGGTTTGTATTTTCTCTTAAAGGGACACCCATGAAGAGCTGAAGTAGATTCTGTTCCTCAGATTGTTACAGTAATAATAAAACCTTAGTAGAAAAACAAAAATTAAGGTTTCAAAATTACGTTGTGCTGATACAGGCAACTTTAAAATGTTCCTATTTTGCCAAATTGAATGAATTTGTGTATTACAGCTCTAATTAGAAGCTTTAGTCACATGATACACTTGTCTGTAACTTTTTTAATGAGGCACAGTTTAATATTTTTCTTTTTCAGTTTGATCTGATTTACTGTGGTTAAATGACTCTTTTTGAACCACTGAATAATTTTAAACAATTTAGTTGACTCACCCTTTGAAATGTATTTTGCAGTACAAAAACATGCCCATTAGGTTTATGGATTGGATTTATTTCTCCCAAACTTTTGTTCTGTAGTACCTGTCTAAATATTAAATTTTCTGTACACACTTAGTATGATAGAGGATAATTAAGTTTGGGGTGGCAAGGTAGTTTTTTTTAATAAAGAATTTTAAATACTGATAGTGAAAGATGAAGCAGTAGATTAGGACATAGTTAGATATACAGTTAGGATGGGGTGAGGCACTGATGCAGTGATATCCATGGAAGTGGAACCTGGAAATCTCAGTGCATGGAGTAACGATCAACACAGCACTGTCTTTGTGATATCCATGGACATATCTGAGTGGCGTAGATGATGGGATCGTATATATAACCTGTAAAGCACTTAGTGCGACCTTTGAGTCTTTCTACAAGTAACACAGTTTTAGAGAATGATTTTTAGATTTAGAGATGAAATTATAGTATGATAATTAAAACTGCTTCCAAGAAAAGACAATCTCCCTCTAAAATTTAAGGGAGCAATTTAAAAAATACTTATATGATTTCTTATCAATAGTAAACACATTTTAGAGACATTTGGGGTTATCTGACATTTATTAAACATACAGAAATATTCAAACTCTAGTTTTGAATATTTGATTAGTATTCAAAAGAGAGCCATTTATCTAAAAAGTTTACTTTGTGCTTAAAATAATGTTAAAGCACAAAGATTTAGAAATCTTATACTCTTACTATATTTATAAAATTCCCTTAAGATGATAATATTTAATTATCCTGACAAGAATCCTGCATTGTTTATATGTTTAAAGTGAGTCAGCTGAGCAAATTAAGAATCAGGTTTTGTATATGAAGAGAGACCTTTGTTGTTCTGTGTCTATGTTCTTTAATTACGGCTTAATAAGTGTTAATATATAGACAATTCATATGTAAATTGAATAAAATGATTTTAAGTAACAGAATAATTAAAAGGAACATAAGAAACTTAAAGGCCAATATGCCCTAATGGACAAATACAGTAGACATTTAGTACTGGCTTAAATTTTAAGAACATGTCAGAGGAGACACTTAACAGAAGCCCTAACTTCAAGAAGCATACAGCCTAATGGAACTAGATGTGAAAATAAATAATTGACAACGAGGAGAGTTAAAGGGTCACCTATAATGAAATTATAAACAGAATGCGGTGGGAATGCAGAAGAGGATAATGATTTATTCCACCCAGGTGGCAGTATAACATTTCACTTTGGGCCAGAAGAGTAAATTAAATCAAAATGAACAAACAGAACAATCTATAAATATTCCAAGTAAAGAGAAAACATGAATTAGCAAGACACAAAAGCATAAACTTGGCATGTTACCTTAACAATAAGTTGTGACAGGAGCACCAAATATTTGAATAGTGAGGGGTAAAGGAAGACAAAAGTTCCCAAATGACTTTTGTTTTGTAAATCCAGGAACTCAAAGTCTTACTTCTGCTATCCCATTGAATTACTTTTATCTATTCTTGAAGTAGATTTGTGTTGTCTATTTGGACATTAAGGTAGCTGGAAATGAAATGCTGTCTGTAAGTCAAACTATTTTTGTAGGTTTGTGCTGATTAGATGTATTTGTTAACATACAGAGAGAAGAACCTTTAGCTTGGGGATATGATGATACTAGGACAAATGACTAAGGTAGTCATTAGGTGCCAAGACAGAAACTGATATGTTAAACCAAACTACATGAATTATGAAAATTGAAAAATGTGAGCAGACAAAATTAAAAGCTAAAGCAGAAATAACCATACATAGGAAGTGCAAAGAAAAGTGAGAAGTATTTTGAATAATAATATGGAAGAAAAATTAATAAAGTAAAATGTATGTTAATAGCTGACTTTATTACATATGTAGCAATACAGAATCTTACAACACCCCCAGATTTTTACATGGAGCCACAGAAATGGAAATAAAGGCCATAAAGAGCCATATAAGTTGTCAGTAATTTTTAAAACATGAATTAAAGTACTAAAGAAAAAAAATGCTAGGAAAGCCATCTAAGTAGTATAACCTCTATCTTTTTTGTAAGTACAGAAAGGAGGGCTCTAAGAGATAAGAGTTAAACATTGCATAGTATACCTGGATTCCAAATTTATTTTTTCTACCTTTAATATTTTTGTTCTTTGTTTCAGAAACAGAAAATGTAACACTACTGTACCATCTACCTTTTAAAAGTTTTTAAATAAAGTGTTGTTAGTGCTTTTCAAATATAATGGAAATTGTGGTTTGAAGCCACAAGGAAGTAAAAGTCACAGACAATAGAAAGACTAAAAGCCAAAAGGCTCAAACTAGTTACTGGGTAAGACATAGGACTTTGATAAATGAGAGATGAACCAGAAGACTATAGCATTTTTAATTTTTTTTTTAAGACTATAGCATTTTATTACCCGAATGAATGTCATGCCAGTGGTCAGTCATGTTAATGCTTTGGAGATAGATTTAACAGGTATCAAATCCTGGACTTCTGAGAATCATTCAGTAAGCTAGAATGAGTTTAACTGAGAATTAAGTAAAGAAATTTTTAAGTGAGGAAAATTCCTTATCCTAATGTGGTTTTAGTTTGGGATTTTTATTTTTAACCACAGTTTTTCAGCAGCCTTTTTAAAATCCGTACATACTGAATGCCACATGAACTAAAAGAATGTAGGTATTACTGAGTATGATATACATATAAACATATATAGTTATACATATATATATATTCCTCTTGATTTTTTTGCAAAATGAATGTATTATTAATTTCATATAAATTTCCTAGTTCATTAATTAAGTTTAGTTTTGAGCATTTTTTATGTTACTAAACATCCACGTAGAGATCTTGATTTGAATCTAGAGTTCTGAAGAAAGTTTATGCTATATTAGGAATGGCTGGAAAATAAAGCTGTGAGACTAGATGAAAGATCATCAAGAGAATACCACAAATAGAGACTTGCAAAAGACCTGAATTGGCATTATCAACACAGATTATAGAACAGCTAACTAAAGGAAAGGAATTAAGTCAGCTCAAAATACTGGTAGATTACAAAAAACTTTTTTAAGTGAATAAATGAACAAATGAAACCCTGGAAGATTTGTAAATGACCCAAGTAAAACGTTTAGGTATGACTATAATAGTACTAATTGAAACTAAACTTAGTGTTGGAAGCTACAGATTAAATCCATGAAGAGTTCTTTCCATACATTATTTATTATTTTTTAAAAGGGAGGGGCAGTAGCTATACATCAGAGAAGCTAGGGAATATCTGCAGCAGGTGATCAAAATGAACATCATGGAGTAAATGTGCTATGTGTGTCTTATAAAATACCACCCTGAGATGAATGAATAACATGAATTAAATCATGAAGAAATATCAGACAAACCTAAATTGAAGAATACGCTGCAAAGTAATTGGTCTGTATAATACGAAAGTGTCAGTGTTAAGCCATGAATGGTGGCTCACACTTGTAATCCCAGCACTGCAGAGGGTGGGCCAGGAGGATCATGATTTCAAAGCCAACCTGGGAACATTGAGTCCCTATCTCAAAAGAAGCCCTACCAAAAGTCAATGTCATGAAAGACAAAGAAGCTGAGGAGCTGTTACAGATGAAAGAGTATTAAAGAGACAAGATAGCCAAATGCAGTGCATGATCTGGATTGGATCCTGTATACAGGAAGATAAAAGTACTATAAAGAATATTACTAAGATAAGTGTCAGAGTTAGAAAATAGAGTGTATAGTAAACAGTATCAATGTTAAATTTCCTGAATTTGATGCCTGTAATACAGGTACACAAGGAAATATCCTTCTCTTTTAAAAATGTTAACCATCAAGAGGTAAAGTCAGAATAAATTTACATATGTTGAGAGAATAACAGAAAAAAACACAATATGAGCCACTATACACCACCCATATTGCTTCTGTTTTGAAACACTTTTACTGTCTTAGTCACTTTCCCATCCATAACTGACACTGACAATTTAAAGGAAGAGAGGTTTTTGGCTCCAAGTTTCAGAAGTTGCAGACCTTGCTCAGCAGGTCCCAAGGGATAAAAGGCATGGTGGAAAGCGGTGGGGTTGGAAAGTGCTCTCTTCAAGGTGGCCAGGAAGGGGAGAGAAAGGAGCCGGGAAGGGAGATGCACCCTCCCCCCAGCCAGGCCTCACCTAAATAACCATCGTGGAGACATCATACACTATGTTATTTATATAATTATATACATTTAATATTTACGTTTATGTACTTTTTTAAATCCTGTAAATTTGTTTGTATCTTCAGTGCTTTAATATTTTGTATTTTGACATGCAAAATGACAATTTATTTTGAACATAAAATATATTGCTACCTGCTGATTCCCTAAACAATGTAAATTAAAAGGCATAATTTTATAGGAAAGTGAGTCAATCTTATTTACTTTTATTTTTTAATCAGCTATAAAATAATTCTCTACATTTCTGATACAATTTTTTAGCATCAAATAAAATGATTTAATTACTACATAGTCATGTAAAATGAGCCATTCTTTGACTAGGCCTACAGGATATGTTCCTTTAGAAGTTGTTATACAAAATGACAGTTTAAATCCACAAAGAACATATTAAAATTTCAAAAATTAAAACTCCTCTAAAGGCATATCGTACTTTAAATGTTTTTGAGGAATTTTTCATATTTTTTAATAGCTCACCAATTTAAATGCAAAGATGATAATTTTTATATTTTCTTATGTGAAGCTTTTGCTTTGAAAGCTATGAGCAGAAACAAATTCTCCAATTAAAATAATATGATAGCATCAGCAAACTGATATTCCTCTTTCTGGTAATTTTCCAAATTCACTTTGTCAGACCCACCACATTTTCCATTCCAGAATACCACATTTAATTTTAATAATTCATAATGAAATTAAACCATTTCTCAAATGCTGATCAATACATTTTTAAAACTTTGTAACCCTGTGAAATGTAGGCAGCTGACACCAATATAATGTTGCTATGCTGAATAATTCTGAGTGCAAGTGTATCTCCCTGCCCCTTTGTTAAGTGATATTTAGAAAAAGAAAACAGTTTATCTTCTTACTGTAGAAAGTTTACCCCGATGATAAAACAATTAAAATAGCTTATTTATCAAGATTAATTGCTCAATAAAACTTGGTAGGAGACTTTTCCTTCCATTCCGCCAACTAACCCCAAACTGTATGGTCCTAAATTTAGTCCAGATCTAAGCAGTTCCTCCCTCAGCTTGCAAAACCTTGAGTGTAGGAAGCAGCCTACAAGGTGAGCTCGAATCTGGCCGAGGGGTGACGAAGATGAAAAATAGACACAGAAACAGGTTAAAATCTGGAGGGTCTGAGGGCTCATGTCTCCCTTTGACATAGAGCCCCAAGTGACTGGTGGCCCTTGGCTTTATTCACTCAGACACAGGAACGAGCAATTAGAGAAACAGGACTCATCTGTTTCCCGCCCTCCATGGTACTTCTCCCGGTAAACAGCTTAACCTCCAGTGTTTCTCCTTTTTCCTGCAGCGTGTGAACAGCTTGCCTGCCTTCTTCTCAGTGCTCACCAAGGACGCCAGTTAGGGCTCATTCTTCCCATCTGACCTCCACACTTGGGTACAATGGCCCGCCCACCTCATTCCTATAACCTTATAAATCTGCTTATCTGTCTTTCTGCTCTTCTTGTTCTTTCTCACTGAGTAAATTTAACAAATTTCACTCTTCTATATCAGTGAAGTTTTCTAGTGTTTGAAGAGTTGAAAGTTGACAACATAGAAACTTGCCATTGTAAGTAATTTAGGAGGCAACATCAAGAATTCAGTCTTAAACTACTGTTATTTTCTGTTTGCTAGTTAATTTGGATGGACATATATGTCTTGCCAACCTTGAAACCTCAAGGCTAACATGACCTGTGTCTTTGTTTTCTGTTTTCTTATCTCTTCTGTTCTCTTCATTTCTCTTTTTTGTTGTTGTTCTTGTTTTTTGTAATGAGAATTGAACTTGGGGCCTTCACAACAAGCTACATCCCTAGTCTTTTAAAAATTTTTTATTTTGAGAATGGGTCTCATAAATTGCCTAGTCTGGGCTCATACTTCTGATCTCACACCTACCAGCATGCTGGGATTATAGGCATGTGCCGGGTGTGCACAGCTGACCAACCACCTTTCCTTTTCTCTTACAATTCTTTCTTTTAATCCACCCTGGTCATAGGATGGGTAGGAGTAGTCCGGGTCCTGTTCTGTCCTGTGAACTGTTTCCTCTGATGGAAGTCTTGAACTATCTTCATGTTTTCACTCACTCCCAATAACTAACCAATGTCTAAGTCTTACAAAGTTTAAATGAGAAATAGCAAAGCAAAAATAATTGCAAGCTGGGCATAGTGACACACAACTGTAAGCCCAGTTACTCAGTAGGCTGAGATAGGAGGCCAGCCTGGGCAAGACCACCCTATCTCATAAGAAAGTGAGGCTGAGGATGTAGCTCAGTGGTTGGGTGCCTCTGGGTTCAATCCCAGTACCACACACACAGGCTTTATCAACAAGGATGCTTTCAATAACAATACAAAAATATAATGATACCATTAAAAAGAAAATACTATATGATGACAGGTAGAAGAATACTTTTTGTGTATGTGTATGATCACATTTTTTAGTGCTCTTGTATACAGGCTTTATCAATAAGGATGCTTTAAATAACAATACAAAAATATAATGATATCACTATATGTTTTGACATTAAAAAGAAAATACTATATGATGACAGGTAGAAGAATACTTTGTGTGTATGTGTATGATCACATTTTTTAGTGCTCTTGTGTACAGTAGAAGTCTAAAATTCTGGTTTTACCTCAGGCAAGAAGTAGATACTCATTCTGGGCTTATAAAAATAAATACATTTTATTACTCTTGTCATTTAAAAAACACTTATTAAGCATTTTGAAGAGTAAAATCAATGAGAGACAAGATAGTGACAAGCATCTGCCACATAGATACTGGCAGGGAGGAATTTTGTTCCTTCTAGTTTATTGAAAAGTGAGTGGGAAAGGTAGTTACTGAGACTTCTTAAAAATTTGTTTAACTTCTTTGTGTTGTATTTTTCCAGAAAACAGAATATTTCTTTCTCTTTAAATTTCTGAGTTTTCCTGGAAATTTTATTTCAAATTCTAGGTAACTTAGCAGTACTAAGTATTTACTGTACGTTGTTATATACAGTGGATTCAAGTGACTTTAAAATCCCCCTCCCACTTGGGCCTATAAGCAAAGAAAAATGAGTTTTACACATTCTGCTTCTGTTTAAAACCAGTGTTACTATTATGGTTTATGTCTAGATGTCCCTCCAAAGCCTCATGCAGTCATAGGTGGGGCTTTTCAGAGGTGGCTGGATCTGGAGTATGTGATGCTGGGACCAGGGGTGTGTGATTACTAAATTAGTCCACTGATTGGTTTGGCATAGTTCTGGGGAGGATTAAGGGTGCCCCACCCTGGGTGTGAGTGCTCTCCACCCGAAGGGTGGGTAGCCTGGATAGAATATAAGGGACAGAAAGAGGGCTCGTGTCCTTGGTCTTCACTTGTGACTTGCAGCTTGCTGCTTGCTTTGCTACCTTCTGCCTGCCATGAACCATTTCTCCTCTCTGATGCTCCTCTGCCAAGCCACCTTGCTTTGGAACCAGCCAACTATGAACTAAAACCTCTACAAACTGAGCCAAATAAACCTTTCCTCCATTAACTTTGGATGTCCAGTATGTCATCTCAGCAATGAGAAAAGCAACTAAGACAGTTTCTAAAAGAGTTACTACACTAGTTGATACTTAATATTTGACTTTATAGGTATACATAAAATGTTCATTTTGAGGAACGCTCGTTTTAACAGACCGAAGATGAAACTGATAGAGATTTTCCTAGAAACTAGCCCATAAGGGCTTCAGCAGGAAAATGACTGGTGCTGTGTGGTGATAGCATTTGTCAGCATCTCTGTGAGCTCAAAAAAGGTGGGAGACTGTTACTGTTTTGATTTGAAAAACAGGTTTGAATACAGAACATTAACTGAATATCTCTTACCTCATACTAAATGAAGCTAATTCATTTAGGCTTTCTGAAATTTCATAACTAGGAAGATGACCCACTCCAGGAGAAGTCAACCAGTCCCTCGGACTCAGGAACATGGGGCAGTGGCCTTTTAAAGAGCTATATATATATATGGGCCTTTTGTTTTATGGTCTACAAATTTGGGGGTGGGCATGGGAAAGTTAAGGATAGTTAGGTTTAGTCAGTAAGTTGAAGATAAATCAACTCTGATAGAATTGTTACAATTTTGGTAGCCTTATTTAGAAAGTTACTCTGTGGAATAAAACCGTAAGTAATGACTATGTTGCACTTCAAGCACCTTTAGAAGATACTGACATATCTTTAGTAATTGGTCTTGAAATTCTAAGATAAACTTACAGGTGTTTTAGTATTAAGTATCCCATATGATTTAGTTCTACTTATGTGCCATTCCTGTGCTTTTTCACGTAAATGTTTCTTGATGGGTTTATAGCTGAGAGTTAGAACACTTGCCTAGCATGTGCAAGGCATAGGATTCAATGCCAAGTGGAAAACATTGTTACCATTTGTTACATGCTGAGTGCTATTTAAGTGATGGATATCATCAACAAAACAGTAATGTATTCTCATCACCACCTCCTGAGTTTTTAGTAGGAGCCAGACAAATATATCAGGTAATAAGTACCGTGGAGAAAAATAAAGTACCAAAGTGTAGGGTAGGTGGTACTTGGAAGGAGGGATGGTATAAAATTTCTAGTAAAGTAAGAAGGAAATTGTTACTGAGAAGATGACGACATTTGAGCAGAAAGACCTTCAGGAAGTGAAGAAACAAAAGTTTTCTGAGGAAAAATATTCTGATAGAGAATGCAGTGAGTATGATGTGGGAATGTGTGTGGGAAAGTAGAACAGCAACAGATAAGTTTAAAGAACTGCGGCTTTTACTTTCAAAAGAAAGTATTTGGAAGATTGTGAGCAGAGAAATGGCATTGATATAGGGGGGAAGAGAAGAAACTCCCAAACCTGTTAGGTACCCGAAACATGAGTTAGCCTTCTCTAAAATTGAAGGATGAATTCTAGGAACAGAGTAGGAAAAATTTTTTGAGAGAAAGAAAGCTTCTAAGAGAGACAGAAGGGGGACTGGAAAGTGGGTTACCCACCCACCCCACTTTTCAAAGGTGTTTTATACAGCAAAGCCATGAGGTGAGGCAGGTACAATGGGACAGAACTATAAGACCCAGTGGAAATTTACAAGGCGGGCATGAGGTGGGACAAAACCACGACCAACCAATAAGATTACAAGTACAGTCACCCAGGTGATATTAATTAAATGGGGATCAAATGGAAAAACAAGTCACATACAAGGAATTTCCCATTTAGAATATCAATCACTGCTATCTGTCTCTAGGGGAAGTAGTGCCTCTTCTTTTTATAATGCTAACCAGTGGATGTGCCTCAGTTGTTCTCTATGTTGGGTTCTGGCTGTGTTGGCTCCTTTAGGGTTAGCACCTTGAGGGGGTCCCTGTCTAACTGCCTACAAGATACCTAATTAACTTACCTATCTACAATAGCATGAAGTGACTTACATTCTTAAGGGATTATTCTGATTACTGCTATCATACAGATCAGGAATTGGCAAATGCTTTCTGTAAAGGGCCAGAAAGCAATATGTTAGGCTCTGTGGAACCTATGATAGTTTGCCATGACCATTCAGCTCTGCCTTTGCTTCGTGGAAGCTGCCATAGACAATACATGATGTGTTCAAATAATTTTGCAAACTAGGGTTGGCTGTGATTGGCACTGTGTGCCATAGTTTGTTAACCCCTGGAATAGACCATAATGAGCCAAGGGCAAAAGCAGACTTGACAGGAGGCTTTTGCAGTAATCCAAAGGAGAGCTCTGGTGATAGTGGCCATGGCAGCAAGTGGTCAGATCTAGAGATATTTTAATGGAACAGCCAAAAGGATTTGCTGATGAGTCCAGTAGAGGATGTGAGAGAGAAAGTAAAAGTGATGCCCATGTTTTGAGCTCTAATTAGGAAATATTTGTTTATTGTCTCATGTTCTGTTATTGATACTATCTGGAGAAATAATCTTTAAAATCAAGTTGGAGATGTTCAAGTTATACATCTGTTTATTCCTTTGAACCCGGTTGACTTTGTTGTGTTCTAGGTATTCTTTCATAAATCAAGAACTAATAGGACAACTTAATAACTTCTCAGCTGCACAGCTGGTCATTACATATCAGCTCGGTAGATCTCCCCTACAGCTGACACCTGTCTGCAGTTGTTATAATGACCTTCAAATCTCAAATCTTGCATTTGGCACCTTTAACTTCAGTTACTTTACATTACTTCTCCACTAAATGATGTTAGCTCAGCTCTTTGCAAACAATGGTCATCGAACGCTGGCGTTAATCAGAAACACTTGTAAGGATTTTTAGCCCAGATTGCAAAGTTTTTGAGTTTGGTTCTTCCCTGGAAGTTTTCTCATGGTTCCAGTCTGGGAACCAAATCATGGAAACCACCGTTCGAAAGTATTCCGATTACACCAGGTCTCCAGTAAAAATCGCAAGTCCTTCCCGTGTCCTCATCTGACAAATGCAGGCTAGGATGTAAGGACCGCCACTATTTAACCCATCCTACAAGTTTCTAGCTTTTTAAAATGCACTTTCTAGATAAGGCCATCTTTTCCTTATTTGGTTTTTCTGTTATTTTCTTGATAGGTCACAACCAGTCTTTATCCCACTTTTCCCATTTTCATTAATCAAAATCCTGACCATCTTACAAGGCCTATTTCAAATCAGACCTTCTTTTAAAATATCTCCAAAAATGTGTACATGCTCTTTTTCTCCTTTGAATTCCCAATGCATTTATATTTCTTACATTTTTCCCTTAATTTATAGTTATTTATGTATCTTCTCACTACCCTTTTTACATGAATACAAGTAAGCTCCTTGAGGATAAAAAAAGTGTAAGTATATCTTTGTCTCCCTCAAATACAATTTATAAAATTGAACCACATTTTGGGTTTTTTTAAATTTCTTTTTGAATAGCTTCATTACAGTAACATAAAATTTTAATATATTGAATGTCTTCTAGCTTCTTTCTTTGTTAAATGAAACCCATTGTATTGACCTAAAAACTACATAGTGACTTATATAGTGAGACCCTGTCTCTGAAAAACAACAAAATATCTGTGTCCTTTATAAATATTCAGTAGTAGTAGAACCCTAGTTAGTCTAATCTTAGGCAGCAATGAGATACAAAGTAACATCCTAAATAGTTTGATTTTCTACCAGGTTGGGGTTTTTTTGTCACTTGTGAAACAAAATACTTGCTTTAATTTTCTCCATCGTCCATCAGTTTTCTCAAATGCCTTCTTTGTCTATGCATATGTAACAAAGATTTGTTTAATAATAAGTACAGATATAGAGTGTAATTATTTTGACCCTGTTGTGCTTTAAATCAACACTAAATACTTTTTGAAAGAACATTTAAAGTAAAAGGTGCTAATTGTTATAGTTGATAACTGTTGTTATCTTAGTGGTAATAAGCATACATTAAAAAGTGGTCTAAAAGCAAATAAGTATATAATATACAAGTTATTAGGTAAATCAGTAAAGATTGCTAATATATGACAAAAATGGCTTGATTGCATTTCTCTGTTTCTCTGATAGGAGGAAAGGTGGTAATACTGGAATTTAAAGACTGTCAGTTTTTTTCTTGTACTTCAGATCCCCTTTACACATTTTATTTTGATATTTTCTGTGTAGCCACTCTGTCATCAGAAAGTAAAAGAAATTATATTTTTATTTTTCATTGTTAATGTTTAGTCTTCAGTTTAATGGGAACCTTGGTGTGTCCTTTTGAGTGACAATAGTCAGAAGTCTCCTGAACACTTCTCATTTTAAAAGAGTCCCTAAATGGAACACCTACCAGTTTAAATTTATTTTGAAGGTAAAAGCAAGTGCAAAATATTTCTTGCTATTTTCTCAGATAAATGTTGAAAGAAATCCATAGATGTAGATATCTGTGATTGAGGTGAGCAGCTGGCAGTCAGCAGATGGTGACGAAGCAGGCTCCCCTCCATTTATTCCGTGTGAAATCATCCCCTGAATGTAAAGTATGGCGAGAAGCTTAACAGAAAGTTACTCTGGGGGTGTAGGCCACCCTGTAAAAGTAAATGCAGTGTATAAAGCTAACTATAAAAAGCTGTTACATACTTGTCTGTATATATTTTTATTCTAGCTGATTTTCAACAAGAAAGCAAAACACTAATAGTGTTTTTTTTACCTTTTATGTTATTTTGGAAAGCTTGTGTCAAAGTCCACAACCTTTAAAAGTGGTAAACATGTAAACAGTGTGACAGGGGAAATATTTCTGATACGATTTTCGTGGTGGGCCAGAGAATCAGATCATACACCAATTTGAAACATCACTGAGCGGGTTATTAGGCCCCTGGGGGAAGTGATTTGATTGTACTTGCTTCTCCTAGCTCAGCCTCTTGTAATCCTCGTTCTGAATTTTCTAATTCAGTCAAGTTTTGACTTTTAAAATATCTTTAAGTATGGAAATGAATGTTAGAACTTCCATTTTTAAAGTTTTGAGCATTGGTAGTATTGAGGTGGCGAAGCCCAACCGACCTCCAATGCTGCTTGACAAAGTTCCAGCTGGGGGAAAGAAAGGGTGGAACACATCGTACCCTCATGTTTAATTTTTTCTTGCCATAATGTTTATAATTGTTACTCTGGTCACAGGAGTCATTGTGTTTATGACTAACAACAAACTCTCCATAAGGCAAATTGGCAGTGATGTATTGAAATCTGATCTGGCTCACAAGTCCCAAATTCCAGTTTCTCTTAGTTCTATTGCCACATCCACTTCTAAAAAAACTTCTCCTAAAACCCCCTCTGTTTCCCCACTACTATGACTCCCCCTCTTATTGCTGACATTCTTTTTACTAAAGGGGTCTTATGAAGAGATTGGAAGGACAGACTTTAGATGAAAGAAATAGTGGAAAATGGGAAAAAGAAAGAAAGTTAAGACAGGAAAATGCATTAAGGAGACAAGTTACTCAATATTTCTCAAAGTGCTGTAAATATCTCCTGCTCATGGACAATGAACCCAAATGACATTTAGTTAAGATGAATAGAGGTAAAGAAAAATAGAGAGCTAATAGCAAACTATATTAACCATTGTGCAGTTTCTCAAGGGCCAGCTGGTGACCACAAGTTTGACACTTAGTTGATTAAATATTGCTTGTACCCCCGCTGATATAAAGATTTTGATTAAGTTACTTTCTGTTCTGTTTAGGTGTGGGTAAATAAGGGGACAATTGTAATTTTTAAATATGTATTCATGATGTTCAATGAAATGAAACAGCTTAGAGGAATTGTACGTTGTTTAGCAAAAAATAACCTTTACTTCTATAGAAAATTGCTAAGGCAATTTAAAATGTAAACATGTTCCGCCCAATGCCTCCCAGCTATTGCTTAAAGATATAAAAATAAATCAGACACTGAGATTTCTCAGAGGGAACCTGAACATTGCTTGTGAAGGTTCTTTTCTCATCACCGGCCCAGGACATCTCCCCTTCCTACCCTACATCGACTGCAGCTAGTTTGCGGCATTGAGGCTTTTTTTAAAAACAGATTTTATCCTTGTGCAGTGGAGCTCAGGCAATATATAAGCCAGGGATAGTACTATTGTTTTTAATTGTGAACAAGCATTTTTTTTCATAGTTCTCCAGCCTACATCTCTCTTCATTTTTGAAACTTTCAAAAAGATTTCATTTACTTAAAGAACTGATACTTTTTAGGAGTATATCCTGTCATTGAATTCATACATTTGAATTTTGCTTAGTCGACTTGTGTCTGTTTGAACTACGTGTAGAGAAAAATATAACGAATATGCACAAGTAGTCATGAACTAATCCCCAAATAATTATTTTCCTTGCTACTGTTGGACAAGTAATTCTTTTTAATTTAATTTATTTTATTACTACATGTTTGCCATGCATAATGATCACATTCATCATAGGATATTTGTACCTGTACATAATACATCTTAATTCTTCTTTGTTCCCATTCTGTTCCCCTCCCTTCAACTCTTCTTCCCCTTCCCATTTACAAAAGCTTTGTTTCTACTTTTTTCCTTCCATTCTTTTTTTCTTAATTTCTTTTCCCTTCTTTCCCTTCCCATTTGAACAAGTTGGAGGACAGGTATTGAGAAGTTGGACGTGTACTTCTAAAAGCTTAAGATGAGTTGTTTTTATCTTACTACCATTTGAGTAGCTGTTGAGAACTATGTTCTTTATCATGAGTTTCCTTTTACTTAAGAAAAAAATGGAGCAAAATTAATACTACCTGCCACTGTCCTTGGGCTTTTGGTGTGCCTTGTTTGGTCTTCACAGATCCTGTGACGCACCCATTCTTGTGTGTATTGTCAAGTGACGGCCCCCCCAGGTCTGTCAGGCTGTCAGGCCAGGCCTTTCCTCTCGTGAAAGCAAACATCTTTTTTTTTGTCTATACTTCTGTTTTTAACAGTGTTCCATTGTCTTGTTTTGACATCTTTGTAATCTTATCAGATTTTAATTTTTAAAAATATTAGAAAATCTACTATTAACAATGTGAATTTTTAGTAGAATATCCCTTGCCTTAAATTTACTTTTATTTCAACAGTTATATTGAATATGAATGAATATGAGTACTCTGAACTTTAAAATTATCAGGTTTGTCTAATGGAAAGGATGGCAAATGAAACTACTATTACTCTGAAGTGAGATGTGCAGCTGAAGTAAGAATAGTGTGGTGGGAGTAGAGAGGAAGTGAGCGGCCTCTCCTGCTGGTGCCCTGCTCTGACAGGCTGACTCCAGGCCCTTGTGTGAGGCTGCAGCCTTGGGTGCCAGCCTGGGGGCCATGGAAGGACTTTCTTAGCCACCGCTGCTCGATAGCTTTCTTGTTTTCTTCAAGAATTGTGAATAGGCTCCTAGGGCAGAGAAGCTGAGCCAGTCCCAGAACCCGGAAGGAAGCTTCCCCCGCCGCCATCCCAGGCTCCTAGGGCAGAGAAGCTGAGCGGTGTGGGTGCCAGAAGCACACCCCCCCACCCCCGTGGAAATGAGAAGACATGTAAACAAACCTCAAAAACAGACTTCCGGATCACCTACAGCAACCCCAAAGGGAAATGAGATGGAACAATCCGATACTCAGCCACCTGGACTCTCTGCACTGGCAACAAAAGAGGATCTGGGAAAAATGAAATCAGAAATAATTACTCAGATAACAGCAAAGATTGTGCTCATGGTGCAAGACATGATTAATAAATCTAGAGAGGACACAGATAAAAAAAATAGAGGATCTGAGGAACATGATG
>NW_004624753.1:27231919-27273839 GCF_000247695.1 Heterocephalus glaber | reverse complement strand
CCTATGTTGGGATTCCATCATGTTCCTCAGATCCTCTATTTTTTTATCTGTGTCCTCTCTAGATTTATTAATCATGTCTTGCACTATGGGCACAACCTTTGCTGTTATGTGAGGAGTTATTTCTGATTTCATTTTTCCCAGATCCTCTTTTGTTGCTAGTTCAGAGAGTCCAGGTGGTTGAGTATTACATTGTTCCATCTCGTTTCCCTTTGGGGTTGCTGTAGGTGATCCGGAAGTCTGTTTTTGAGGCTTATTTATGTTCCTTCTCATTGCCATGGGGGTGGGGGGGAAGTGGTGCTTCTGGCGCCTGTGCAGCTCACCTTCTCTGCCCTGGGAGCCTGGAATGGCGGTGGGGGAGCCTCCCCCTGGGCAGTGGGATTGGCTCAGCTTCTCTGCCCTAGGAGCGTGGAATGGAGGCAGGGGAGCCTCCTCTCGGGTGCTGGGATTCGTACAGTTAAAATTTGTGATGAGAGTAGTCTGTGAACATTCTCACCCCCACATACACACTCACACACACAACATTTGAGAAGGAAGGCATATGCTAATTAGCTTGATTGTGGTATTCATTTCAGTGTATACAAATATCAAAATATCACATTTTACACCATATAAAATTTTTATCAATTATAACTCAAATCTGGAAAACATTTAAAAATTATGTACTATTGCCACAGTAAATAAATAAAGCAAATTTAATGGCATTTAAATACCAAAATATAAATACATTTTCTGTCTTATTTTTTTTTCACTTTTGTTATGTTGCCCAGGGTGACCTCAAATCCCTGGGCTCAAAGTGGTCCACCTGTCTCAGCCTTCTGAGTAGCTGGGACTACAGTCCAGTGCCATTGCACCCAGTTTTATTTTCTGTCTTACTTTAATTCTTCCTTTTCCATTCTCTCCCAGTGCTTCAAAAGCTGAACCTCTAATTTTTCATCTGTGCTACTTCAGGTATCCATCTTCTGGGAGAAAGTGTGGTTTTAGTTGTATTAAAGTTGAACAAACCGCAGTAGCTTTTCCCACTGTGGAGCTGTCTGCTATTGCAAAATACTTCTCAGGACCTGGTACGTAGACTGCTTGAGAGAACCCATGAGGTGTGAATGGGATAAAAGGACACAGACACCATGAAGAGCTTGCCATGTGGCTTCCTTCATGGCACCCCACTGTGTGTTCACTAGGGTGTACTCTTATTTTGATTTTTTCTCCTTCTTTTATTCAGTCCAAGTTCACTCTGTAGAGACAGTTTCTCCCTTATTCATTTTTCAAATATGCCTTGTTGCCATTTTTGTCTTGTTCAATTCTTTGAGATGAGAAGAACCTGGAAACCAAGAAGAGAGCAAACCAAAAAAGTACAAATTTCCAATGATGAATGTCATTATATTGTATACCTAAAATGTACCAATAAAATTAATTTTTGAAAATTCAAAATATGCAATGAAGTACAAACAGGTGATTAGTAACAGCACTAGTGCAGTGAGATACTGAAATGATGGATTTGTACATAGTAGACAACCACTCTATACTGAGCTATACATCCCTGATCTCTAGAGTTTCTCACTAGTATTTTTCTTATTTTCTTTTCTATTGATTTACAATCAATGTTTAGTTGCTATTTTTCCAAATAGCTTCTTATAATAAAAGGATTTTTTATGTAACCCCTATGATAACTACACGGCAAAAATTTATAATAGATGCACCAAAAATAAAGACAAAGGAATCAAACATATTACTAGAAAAAAATCACTTAACCACAAAAGAAGAGTGTAAGAGAAGGAAAGAAAAGTACAATAAAACTTGGAAGAAGTAACAATATATCATTAGTAAGACCTGGCCTATAAATAATTACCTTAAATATAAATGGATTAAATTCTCCAATTAAAGAACCTATACTGATTAAATGGATTTAATAAAGACAAGACTAACTATATATTGCTTACAAAAGAACTCAATTTCCCTCTAAAGACATTATTGGTCAGCTTTCCCATTGCTTGGAAAAAATATAGACAACAATGTAAAGGAAAGAAGGCTTAATTTGGTTCACAGTTTCAGAGTTTTCGGTTCATGGGTTGGCTGATTCCAAGGCAGGAGCATCATCATGAATGAGAATGATGGAACAAAGTTGCTCCCCTTATGGTAGCCAGGAAGGGCAGCATGGAGGAAGAACAGTGTTGACAGATACACTCTGCAAAGGCACCTCCCAGTGACCTACCTCCTCCAACTGGGTCCCACTTCCTCACAACACTATCAGCTATGAACATCAGTGGATGAATCTACTGATGAATAACATCTTCATGATCCAATCACCTCTCCAGGAGTTTCTTAATCCAATCAAGTTGACAATGAAGATTCACTAACACAGACATACTAGACTGAAAATGAAGCGATGGAATAAGATATTCCATGTAAATAGAATCCAAAAGAAAGCAGCAGTAGCCATATTTGTGTCAAATAAGATGGGCTTTAAATAAAAAACAGGTTACTATATAATAGCAAAAGGGGTCAATTTAGCAAAAGGAAAACAGCTCTAAATATATACACACCCAGGATCAGAACACCCAAAGCAAATACTAATAGATCAAAAAAGAGATAAAATTCCATGGCAATATATGGTTGGGAAATAAAACACTTCGCTTTCACCAATGGAGAGAGATCATTGAAGCAGAAAGTCAACATGGAAAGAGTAGTTAAATTGCACCTTAGAACAAGTGGACCCAACAGATTTTAGCTGTTGATACATGGTTCTCTCACCAACACATGGAACATTCTCAGGATAAATCACAGGATAAGCCACAAAACAAGTTTCAACAAATATTTTGAAATTGAAATCATATTGAGTATCTTCCTGACCTCAATGCAATAAAACTAGAAACCAATAACAAGAAAATACCAATCCCAGAACAGAATTTTTTTTTACCTTGCTCCATTATTTCATTATTTGTGGTGGCAGAGAGAGAGAGAGAGAGAGAGAGAAACAGGATTCTCATCAATATGGAAATGACTGAATAAAATGTATTTGCATATCATCACATCATGAAATATCAAATGAAATGTATTAAAGTGAAATCACCTCAGATTTTGGTAATAGTGGAGTAACAGATGTAGGATTAGCCCTTTCTCAGGGGCTGTGGAGCGTCTCAACTTTACTTGCAAGATACCAAGTTAGCCTGCTGCAGTTTCACAGATGATAGCATAAGAGAAAAGACTGAGATTAAAAAAAAACACAGGGCTCTATTGTTCATGACATAATAGAGCATCTATCTCTATTTTCCAAGGCTGTTTTATATTCAAACCTTCTTGTAAAGTTCATCTGGGACAAAAGCTGACACAAAGTATGTAAGAACATCATGGAGAAAAAACCCTGTAACTCTCTCCTGCATATAACAATTAGAAATCCAGATATGTAAAAATTAAAAAGATATCTGAAGGCATAAGAGAGTGACAAAAGGAAGCAAAATTGTAAAGAATTCAAGCTTTGCAAGAAGCCAGTGAACTGGGTAAGACCCACTTTTAAGAGCTTTTTCTCTGAGGGCTTTCCTCAGCACAGAGGTAACAGCTGCAAGAATTTAACCAGGAAACATCTTATTGGATCAAGGTGTTGTGTTGGTCAGTATTCTCGTTGCTGAAACACAACATCTGACATCCACAACTTAATGGAAAAGACATTAATTTGGCATATGGTTTCAGGTGATTCAGTCTGTGGTTAGGTGGGTCCAAGGCAAAGCATCATGGCAGAAGGGCAGCTGAGAAGGAACGCAGGGGAACAAAGACAAAGAGGAAGTGGCCAGCAGCCAGATATAGTACCCAGTGTCACAACTCCATGGCTCACCCAGACACATCCAGAAGTGTGTTGCTCACCAATTCCCTGGGCAGTTCCCAAGCCATTCAAGTTGACACAATCAAACTCAACCATCACAGGTGTCAAAGGACAGAATTTGGGGCTGCCAGAGTGCCTTAAAAGTGAGAGGAAAAGTTTTCAAATGAGGGAGGACTTCATTAAATGGAGCCTTCGAATTTGTACAAAAACTTCCTTTCAAATATTTGGCTGATCTCTAAATTGTACTGCAAAGGAAGGAATTCCAAGGTAATAAAAAGAAATTCGATGCATCCAGATTGAAAGAGAGAGGAAAATAAATTGTCTTTGCAGATGAAATCTATTAAAAAATCTCTTGAAATAATTAAATGGGTTAAATAAGATTGAAGAATTCAAGGTCAATATAAAACATCATTTGTATATATACTAGTAATAAATAGTCAGTAGGTCCACTGCCTGCCCCCACAAGTGCAAGGATCTGAGTTAGATCCCCGGTACCAATAAATAAATAAATACACAAATAAATACTCAGTAGAATATCATTTACAAAAACATTAAAAATTTGTTATGTTTAAGGATGAATGTGATCAAGACATACAACACAGAGAAAAGAAAAAATTTGATGAAAAAAATTAAAGATCTTTATTTATGGAAAGGTAGTACTGTATTCATGGGTTAGAAGCCTTAGTATTTTAATATGTTAATTATTCCAAATTAATCTATAAATCAGTGGAATGTCAGCAGAGTCCTTGTATTTTTTTTGTTTTTGTAGAAACTGACAATGCTAAGTGAAATAAATCAGACACAGAAGGTTATATATTCTATGATTCCTTTACATGAGAAACCCACAGTATACATAGTGTAGGAGCAAAATAAAAGTTAAATAATAGGAAGCAATGAGATAGACTTCATGGAGATGGGAAAGGGGATCTGGGAATGAAGAAAGATGGGAGAGAGGGTAGGGGAAAGGCAAGTTCAAAAGGATCAAGCTGTGATATATATACCAATTCCCCACAGTGACTATCTTTATGATATATTGTAAACATAGTCTCACAGAAAAGAGGGAAGGAGAGAGAAAGAAATTAACAAGCTGATAAAGGACCTAAACTTTACAAATAAGAATAAATTTATTGAAATATAGCACTCACCTCAAGACATTGTAATCAAAACAGTGTAGTACTGACATAAAGACAGAAAATAGTTCAATAGAAAAGAATAGAGCACAAAAATCCATGCAAGCATATATGGACAACTGATCTTCTGCAAAGGGGCAAACGCAATTCTGTGGCTAAAAGATAATCATTCCAACAAATGGCACTGGGACAAGGGAATATACCTGTGCAGTATAATGGATCCCAGTCCACACATTGCACATAAACCGTCTTGAAATGGATCATAGACTTGAATGTAAAACCTACACTTTAAAAACTTTTAGATGAAAACTTATGGGAAATCTTTGTGAAAAATACTCAAAGTTTTTTTTAGATATGACACTTGGAGTATTTAAGAACAGATTTTTAAATAAAATTTCATCAAAAGTGGGAAGTATTCTGTTTAAAAGACACTGATAAGAAAATGAAGTCAAGATATGGACAGGAGGAAGATATTTGCCACCGCACAAAGGACTTGCGTCTACTCATATAAAGGACTCTCTAGTGGCAAATAAACCAATGGAAGGTTGCTCACCACCATCAGGCAGTGAGAAGCTCACTCCCCCAGGGACTGACCAGCTCATTCACCACCAGCCACAAGACAGGCACTCATGAGTGACAGTGATATACCATCCAAAACACCCTGGATGACCATTTGAGCTGGCAAGGGAACAAAAACTCCAATCCAAAGAAGAAAGGCCAGTTTGACCATACAGAATAAGGAGCTTCCAAGGGGGCTTACCTGGATTTGATAACTCCCCAAACAAGAGAGTCCCCTTTGAGGAAGTAGTGATGACACAAAGAAATTAAAAATTAACCTCAGAGATATGAAATTAGAACACAAAATGGACTTCTGAAAACATTGTGTATAAAATTTTAATTAACTTATTTTAATATATTTACCATATAATCATTTAATTAAAACTCTAATATATAATCACTGTATTAAAATTCAATTAAACATATAATCATACAATTTATGTATAATAAGTGATTAGATTAAAATTTTCAATAGACAAACTGAGAACATGGCCATAATAAAGAATAGTTTTCCTAGTCCGGGAAATAAAATATAGCCCAAATATGAGGGCAATACTTAAAAAAAAGCTGGCCAGGACAGAAAGGACAAAGAAAAGGCTGCTAACAAACCTGGGATACACAAGACCCTTTCAGGAGCCGTCTGGATGAATTAACTCAGTGAGTTTCCTCTGTTCACACTCTTTTCTTTTGCTGCTGGTGTGGAGCCCCAAACTTTGAGTACCATGAGGCTACAGAAGTCACAGTACCAAAACAGTTACTACAAGACTCCTCTTTTGCTTTGTAAATATTGCTCAGGTTTTAATAATGGAAACCCACCCAAAATCTCCATATATGAAAAATAAAACTTGAAGATATTTAAAGTGAGAAAGATAATTGAAATATCAAACTTTACCCTGCAAACCAACTTATACCCTTTTTCCCAAATGGAAGACACAAAACAAGATGTACAGCATGAAAAGAGCATGCAGTTGGCAAGATGCTACTACTTTCTAAGTCAAACACAAGGCCCGATGCTAATGTATATCCCAGGTGTATCTCCCCAAACAGATTCAAGTAATTTGCAAAAAGTTATTCCCAGGGCAGAATTTCTAAAAACTAATGCATATTTTCTCCACTGATTCTGAACTTTTAACTGGAGATGTTTTCCTTCCCCCCCCCCAAAATTGTTGATTCCAAGTCTTAATAAAAATAGAAATGTAAGATGAAATATTTAGATAAAATGTATGTTTTTGAAAAATGAATTTGATTCCCTTTTAGCACTGTTTATAATAAAGCATAAAGTGCATGGTTCTGAAACCTCACAGCCCTTGGGCTGGAGCATGGGGAGGGACAGGAGAAGTGCTGGGGCTGAGTCCTGCTTGCCACATCGCACGTCAGCTAAGAGCAGCAGCCTCTCTCTGAAAGGAGTGAATCCATTCCTTGCCTGTAAATATTTATTTCTTAAATCCTAGGGCAAGACACACTGTTAATATTTACTAATCCTTTCCTTTTGACAGTGTTTACCTAAAGCTTATTCTACTTAAAGAGATCCTCGCTTTTAGTTTTTTTTGAAAAACACCAATTTCTCATGCTTATCAGTGGGGCGGAGTAAACAGCCTCAGCTAGCACTTTGGTCAGAAAGAATTGTCAGGGGTGTGACTGTAGCTTGTTGGGCATGGCTGAGTTTAGACAGTGGTAGCTCGGGGTGCCTGCTGATCTTCGGCCCCCAAGCAAAGGTGGGAAGGAGACTTGGCAGTGAGTACTGCAGAGTCTACAACCATCCAGCTGTTTGAGAATGGCGAGTCCATTTATGACATGCAACCTCTTAAAGATGTGACTCAACCTTGTCATTCTTACTTCACTATCAGCCATAACCTGCCAACAGTAAACCTGACCATATTTCTGATTGAAGGGTAGCTTTGTATTTGGGAAGGAACTATGACATAATAATGTTGCTCTCAGGCAACTAATACAGGAGCATTGTTGTAATACAAACTAATCTTTATCCTGAAATTGTTATATATTCACAGCCAGACTACCCACTCAGTAAGTTTTAATTGATGATTAGACAAGAGATCATCTAAGTAGGGTCTATATACTGTCAAAAATTATACAAAGCTTGCAACAATTGCAGTTTCTTTTCACAGAAAATGTTTGCTGTGCCTAAATGCTTAAGTATTCCTGATGATATCCATGGATGAGATGATGGGAGTGATGGAGAAAATAAATCAATGACCAAACCACTATTCCAACTATGAAGCTAGAGATGTTTGGATACAATTCTGTTTGCAGAAAACCAGTTTGTAAAATAATAGCAACCGGGGCCAGGGATTTAGCTCAGTAGTTCCACTGCCTGACTCACAAGCTCAAGTCCCGAGTTTGATCACCAGTGCCCCAAAAATAAACAACAACAAAAAAATAAAAATACATTTTAAAAAAGTGCTAATCATTAAGTGTTGGTGTCATCATGGTGTCATCTGCATTTAAAGTTTAATCTTCATACTGATTATTATAAGAGATCTCTTACTGGTAGTTTCTCTGAGAAGGTTAGTATATTCCCAGGTATTTTAGACATCTGGGAATTCATTTCTCTTTCTAGATGAAATACCTCGAGTCATTCCTTTTGACCATTTATATGTAACATTGCTTCAGATATTACACCTGTGTTCTCGCTTTGATTGGTCCAGAGGACAACAGTGTCTTTATGATTCATTTTATAGCCTTGAAATGTTCCTTTCAGATTCTAAGTGTACAAAATCATTTTTCTTTGCAGTCAGTTCTTTTTAAAAACCTGATTCATGGTGATGCTTGTTTCTAATCTTAGTTGCCATTTTTCTTATTTTTGGAAATTGTCTTAATTCACATTTTTACTAGTCATGATAAAGTCCATTCATCCTGTGTGCTTTAGAAAACACTGTCCTTTCTAGGTTAGATTTTTATGCTTTCTGTGATTATCATGTTTTGGAAAATTTTTAATATTTGCACTTATTTCTCAGTGGCCAGGATATGGTTCCTACTTTCTGCTTGTATTTTGCAATTCTTCATTTTGTCATGGAGTGGTCATTTTAATGATTTCAGGTGGAATTCACATGTTTCCAGTGCCTACTGAATGTTAGGAATAGGTACAGTAACAGATATTTTTTCAGGGTAAGACTCAGCCTGTTGTGTCCTTCGACTCAAAGGTATTACCTTCTTTTTAATCCTCAGGGTACAACAATAGAATGATTTGGACCAGCTCATTTACATAAGAAGATTCAGAGAGATTGAATGATATTTCTTGTGACCACATAGTGAATAAAGAAACAAACCAGTTTTAATCCAAGTATTTCCAACTCTAACTTTCATACTCTTTCCACACCAATCCAGCAGCAGCTTTTCATAATAACCAGCTAATAGCTGCTCCCAGCAGCAATTTTGCTTGGTCTGTTGCAGATTTCATTTTGTTTTTATTTTATCCTGCGCTCCTCTTGTTTCATAGATGTTCTTCCCATTTTATCTCTTTGAGAATAGATTTTATCTTCTCTAAAACCTTTTTGCAGGCAATCCAGTTCAGGTTATGTTTATCTTGAGCTCCCACGGATTTATTCTACTTTAGTACAGACAAAACAGTAGTGAAAAAGTTTTTAAATGACCCAGGTTCCTTTTCTCTATTTACTTTTACTACCTTGAATTTTACCCATGGAGTTCTGTGTTTCTGCTAAAAATGGTCTTATGTCAGCTATTTCCTTGCCATATAAGCTCATTTAAGACAGGAACTGAGATGTAGCTATGAGATACTTGTTTGCCTATTAACTTAATTTGGAGGAAATTGCATCTGCATAACATGACAATTCCCTAAGCATATATTAATATTCTAATGATTTTGAAAAGGTTGAGTGACCTTCAAAATAAATTTCTTTTTGTGGCCCATGAAATCACTCACCTCCACATGAAGTCAGGCCACTTTCCAACATGACAGCATCCTACACTTTCTAACAAGTTATTCCTATTATTCCTATTTTTTGAATTCTACATAGTAAAAGATTCTCTTCAAATAATGAATGTTGACATATTTTGGATACTAGATTATTTTCAGTGATTGTTCTCAAGTTGACATGAATAAAAAACACTCAGTACTGGAAAATATTCACTTAGCTGACATTTCTTCAAGATGGATATAGGCTTATTTTATTAAATTTCCTCCTTGCCTGATAATACCAGGGAACTATTCCATTTGTTCATTTGAACAACTTTGTTTTTGAAGTGTTTAGCTTGGAGCAAAAGAGAAACTAATCAGGGTTGAATGTTCCTGTGTAGTGATTTATGCGAAAGGAAATTGGGGGGCTTGTCTTATGTCCTATAGGTGATTATTGCCATGAAAATAAACTCCAGATATAAAAATTCATTTTGGGCTTGGGGCATAGCCCAGCAGTAAAGTGCTTTCCTAGTATGTGTAAGATCCTGAGTTGGAGTCCCAACAACACACACACACACACACACACACACACACACACACACACAAATCACTATCACCACCATTACCAACAAAACCAAATATATAAGGAAACTAAATATTTAAGGACAGAGAAATATTTGTCTATTTTTCCCAAACCCAGATTGGTTTTTATGGTATCTTTGGTCTCCTACTGTTGTCATCAGACTACTCTGACTAAAAACAGTTTAAAATAACATCTTTATTGTTCTCATTTATAATAAGTTAGATTTACTTCACTGATGAATAGAGAAATTAAATCTGAAGGGTGATTAATTTTCAACAAAGTAATTCTAAACTTATCAAGCCCTTTCTAATTATGCTTGCACTTTCAAACAACCTTTAAATAAATTTTTAACTAAGTCCAATTTTGGTGTTCAGATTCCTCCCTGCTTCCTTCCAAGAATGTGTATCATCAGTGAAATACAGGCTCACTAAATCTCCCAAGCTACATTAACTGCTACATGCATGAAACAGGTTACCTAAAAATGTCAGCTAGTTGGGCAGGCATGACAGGAATCTTGAGCAGATCAGGTAAAAGATGTGATCAGAAGTAAAGGAAAAATAGAAAAAGAGGTAAGGAGAACTGGGAGATAAAGAGTGACAATCTCACAAGGGGAATGAAGCGATGGAAAAAGTGCTCATTAATACTGCTGTGTTGGAGAGGCTGCTCCTATCTCAACCTCAGCTGCATTTTCCTGCTGAATGCCTGCACCGGGCTCAGCAAATGGGCCTTTCAGACACGTGAGTATGCGTGATGGCAAAGAAATCCAGCATCTGTAAGTTATTAGGAAACCACGTACTTATACAAGTCAGTGAGGATGAATTAGATGGGTTGGGAAGATTATATGGAATTGAGGAATTCTTACACACGGAATTAACTGAGAAGACTTTTTTTCCAAGAAGTTATTGAAAGGAGGTACAAGTACCTTCCCCACAGCACAGGATTCCTTATACAAAATTCCAGTCTGTGGAACTTCACTAAACTATGCCCTTTCTTTATCGGTGTGGGCTATGGGTCATCACTCTTTGTAAATAACCAGAAATAGAGAAATTAAAATTTGTGAATAGGAAATGGAGGGAAAGGAAATGGTAGAGAGGAAAAAATATTTCTATAATAAAGTCTTGCAGAGATGAAGGACACTGAAATGCTAGAACAGAATTAAGCTTTGTCAGTACTGCTGACGTATTTGCAGAGAGTCAAGTGTTCTCAGAGCTACATATGTATGTGGATTGGAGAGGACCCATGAAAAAGAACTCTTAAAATAATCTCAAAATCTGAAAATTATTCCAATCATCTCAAAATCTGTTCATTCCTCATATGTACCTCCATTTTACCATTGGGACAAACCCACCAGACCCCTAAACATGTCAGTAAATTAATAAATTTTTATAAAGGTAACAAAATCCCAATAGGCTCTTTTAGCTTATGGTCACTTTTTTCTTGCTTTTAGATTTGTCTTCTAGGACATTAGGATTTGATTATCTGTTTTTGATGTTAGCTACATGCTTATTCTCGTACACTAGAATTTCTGCCAGAAATCCTGGCTCTTTCTGGTCAGCATGTAGGTTATTCTGCATTTCTGCATCTCGGATGCTAAATTTGAGTGCAGGAGAAGTGAGTCTATGAAAGGGGCAAGAAGTTAGATAGGACTAGCACATTTGCATACAGGACTAGACAAAGAAAAATATCTCTCAGAATGCATTTCATCTTAAAAAAGAATCATGAACTGTAGGATTCAGTCTGTCTCCTAGATGGCCAGAAGCCACATATAAAACTCTCAGGACCATAGAACAACATTCTCAGAGAAAATCATTCTCTTACCTGGATTATAAAACTAAAAGCAATGTCTTTGCTGCCTTTGGGAGAAAAAAAGGTCGATTCTTTTTGCTTAGGCTTCTGGCTCTTGCTTGGATTGCTCACCTTAGCAGGATTCTTTCTAGGGAGAGCCCTTCACATGTGCCTTGTCTATAATTGGCAGTAGACAGTCTCAAATTTTGCTTTGAGTCAAAGACATAATAGTCACTACAGAATTAGAAAGCCCTGCATGATTTTTCTCTGCCTACCTCTCCTTCTTTGTCCCTTTTCATGTTTGGGGTGCATTAATCTGTTCCTTTCCGTGAGAGTGTCCCTCTTACTCAGGGTCTTCATTCTTGCTGTTTCTTTTGCTTAAAATGTTGTCTGCAGGTCTTCACAGGACCAGGTTCTTCCTTCCATGTTGGATTTAAAGGTCACCTCTTCCCCTGATCACCTTGTCGAAAATAGCCTCCCTAACCCATCCATTGCTTTCTATATCACTATTTTATTTTCTTCATAGCCATTTCCAAATTATTGGATGTGTTGATTGTTTTCTATTTCTGCCCAGTGAACTGCTAGTTACATAAGAGCAAGTCTAACTTACCTGTTACGGCTGTGTCTCCAGCACAGTGCCTGATGGCTAGCGTGTATGAAGTGTTCAGAAAATAGTTTTGAATGAATAAATGAACAAACGGGGATAGTTCCCACCTTTCTGTTATTCCTCCCACAAGGCTTTATGTGTTGGGACACCCAAATGAGCCCTGCATCCTGGAGAGATAGTCAAGGGATGGCCTGAGTGGCCTTTCAGTGCAGATGAAATCACAGCATTGCTGCCTTGCCTCTATACTGCTGCCTCCCAAATGGCAAGTAGTAAAGGAGGAGGCAGCTGGCAGTCCATGCATCCGAAGGTACCTGTAGAATCCATGAGAATAGATTTACAAAAGGACTCTTCACAGAAGTGGGGCAGCACGTGAGAGAAGCAACAGCAGTGTCATGGTGTCTTGAGGGCTCGTACGCGCGACATCCCATGAAGACACAAGGGGAAAGTGTGGTCCTGGAACCTTGTTGTAGATGAGCGAGTTCAAACAATAGAGATGTGCCACACTTTGCCAGATTTGAGCCCATTTATTATAGCTGGTGGCCGAGGGGGCCTAATGCCTAGAAAGTTTCCTCAGCAATGGGAAGCAGTTTGATTTCTCCTTCAGTTGGGGAGGGCTCAGGGGATAGCAAGTGGAATCTTACAGAAACAGAATCATGCCAGGTTAGAGGAGAGTACAAGGAAGTGTCACACACACTAGGTGAGCTACAAAACATCCTGCAACTGCAGCAAGTTTACTGCCAAGCAGGATGTGGGGGTTTTGGGTGCTTTGTTCAAGTGCAAGCACTTTGTCCAAGCACAGGTAAAAAATGACGTTGAGGCACAAGGTGGAGTCGGGTTGGCCATCACAACCTGAATCCTTCAGCAGAGAGAAGCAGCTCTCCTGCCATGACTTGGTAGAAGAAAGGAGGAGGGCAAGTCACTTACCTTTCTTCTCTTCTGCCTTTTATTTCTGGCAAAAGCTAGAGAAGCCCACATACTGGTAGGAGTCTAGGAGCTGATGAAGAGCACCTGCTCAGCTCTGGTTGCCTCATATATTTGCTGTGTAACTGAATGTACCAGTTGCTTCACAGGTAAAGAGAGGATTAAACAACTGAAATAAATTAGCACATGCTAAATGTATTTGAAAAGTGCCCAGCAAGTCCTAAGTTCTCAGTAAGTGTTCATTCCTGTTATAGGCATCTCCTTGACTTCGGAGCTGTGATCTGGCCTAGCCCCTAAGGTCTCAGAACTCATACCTGCATGTATAATAAAGTGTTTGGGCAGAGCAGCACCTTCTTTACAGGACCTAAACTGAAGAGTCATCAAGTCCTTGTGTTTGGGGTTTGGTTTAGAGTTTATTTCCTATCATTGCCCCTGCCTTAGGCTGGATCTCACCTCAGGTTAGGTTACAAATGTTTGTTATAAACTTCGTGTGAAACCCTGGACCCAATATTACCTTTAATGATCTGTTAGTAATGGGCTGGGCTTCATCTTTTCAGAATTGAAGCTCATTTCTTATTGTCTGAGGCCTAGTAGAATGGGCATTGGTAAAAGGGCACATTGTAGGAAGCCCAGTGTTTTGAGGGGAGGGTGATCAGGCTTTTCCAAAGTCTTAAGGACAATGATACCACCTAGATTAATTATTAAAACAGATTCTGGTATGTATGTATGTGTAGGTAAGTCTGCACTGCAGCAGGCAGCCAAAAATACCTTTTCATTTAATGTGTCACTGAAAGAATAGAAGATTAAAGTCCAACATGGAGGACACAAATGGGTTTTCTTGAATTCACTTCTCCCATCAGTCTTTTGAGCTCTAACACCTTAATCTTCTGTATTTTCTAATTTAAGAAATCTGTTTGGGGACTACAGCCACTGTGTTTTCACCAGATACACAGAAAAACCAGCCTTTGTAACTGATCGTTTTGGTAAAAGGGTCATCAAGGACAGAACTGCAGAAGCTGAGAAGCAGGTGTTTACTAAGACCTGGGACCACCTGACGTCAGAGTAAGATGGGATGGAGGACACATGATCAAGCAAATTTAGAATCAGAGTGAGAAGAAAACGCCAAATAATGATTTCTTAAATCCCAAGAAGTAGAATCAAATGTTGATTTAGCCAAGGGATTAATTACAATTTAAAGTGAATAGAGTGAGAAATCTTAGGAAACAAAAAAGTGAGATACAAATGAAATTTCAGTATAAGTGTACTCAGTATTTATTATAGCCACAGAATTGACAATGTACATGGGATTCTTGAAATGACACGAGTACATTTCCTACCCCAAATACAAAAGACCATAGCTCAACAAATACAAAAGTACATGCTATTCTACTTGCTATTTGTATATAATACATATTTCTAAATGTCTGCCTACAATTTGACTCAATTTTCTTTTTAAAATTAGTTATACAAACAGTAAGTGCATGTAATTCTACATAATTACAATGTGAAACATGCTCTTAGAAAAATATAAAATTCATTTTTATTATATAGGACACATAACACATACACACATCACATGTGTTCCTTGGTATTTAAAATGTAATCTCACAGTTTCTTAATTCAAATATCAGGTTCTTATTTTGAACGTTACTCCATTGTCTGAAAGCAAATGAAAGTTTTTCCAATTTAATGAGATGTTTGACATACAGATTTAATATTCTTAAAGCCTCAACAAGCTATTTTTGTGTAACACAAAACAAATTATTATTTTGATAGGCTCAGAACAAATAAGCAGATAGAGATTAAAAATTGAGTGGTCTCTATTCGCAGGTTTTCCTCTTTGCTGAGCAGCTGCTCAAAGGTACAACAATTTTGAGAAAACCGCATTTTACTTTACATCTCTTTTCATCATATACACTTTTCAGAGTTGTTTAGTTGTTGGAAATTCTTTTGTGATAGGGATTTCTTTTGCTGTGCAAAAGATTTTTAATAAGATGAGATCCTAGTTATTGATTCCTTGTATTTCCCATGCAATTGGGGTTTTGTTTAGAAAATCTTTGTGTATACCTATGTCTTCAAGAGTTCTATCTATTCTCTCTCCCAGAAGATTTAGTGTTTCTGTTTTAATATTTAGATCTTTGATCCATTTTGATTTTAGTTTAGCACATGGTGGGAGACATGGGCTTAGTGTTTGGCATGTGCAAAGCCAGTTTCTCCAGCACTGTTTATTATCATTTATTAAAGAGTCTATCTTTCTTCCAGTGAACGTGTTTGGCCTCTTTGTCAAGGGCTGAGTGTGCTTGGAGTTGCTGCTGCATCTTCTAATCTGTTCCACTGATCCTCAGGTCTGGGGGGCAATTATTTTTATGTGCTCTGTTTGCTAGGAATGCAAGTGTGGGCTCATTTAATGCATCTTAGTATTCTAATTCCTAAACTGGGGTGCATCCGAAGTGGTGAGCCTCTATAAAATTAATCAGAAGGAGTCTAAGCCTAGCACACCGTACTGGAAAAGGGGAAACTCAAGATAACATTGGCAGCACCCTTTGAGGATTTGGGGTTTCAGGTTTGAGGAAGTCTTTCTTGCATTACCCCCCACCCCCCACCCCCATTTAGGATGAAGAGTCAGCATGGAGAAGTCAGACTGAATGGCTTTTGGTTAAGAGAATCAACCTGCCCCAGGCAGAGTTTCCCAACTGTGTTTGCTCCTTGAGTTAATTTTGTATTCAGGGGGGGGGGGATATTTCATATCAATTTAATGACCTTGGGACCTGGGCAATTTGCTTGACTTCTCTAAGCCTCAATTTCTGGATCTAAAAAAATGGAGACAATCGTATCAGCCAAGGTACTGGATTGTTCTGAGATCGGGTGGGTGAAATACTTTCAGAGCTTAGCCAGGGCCTCACAAAGTGTGAGCTTGGTGGATGGTAGAATTTTCAGGGTCCTTTGTATTCCAGTGTGCCCTGAACTCTTTCATAGCATGAGGTCATCATTGGCAGTATTTCTCTGCTGCACTTGACAATAGTATTTCTTTTCATCTTATATCTATGTCATTGTCATTCTGTGGAAAAATCTTTAGAAGATATTTCTTAAGAAGCTTATATTTACATATATATTTGTATTACAAAAAGAAAGCGATGTTACATAAATAAAACAAAAACATAAGTTTGAAAATAAGTGAAAATTTCGGCCATGTCAATTTCTCTTAAGCTTACTCCAAACCATTTTAAACGCTGAAAATACAACTCCTTAGGTAGCATATTAATATTTCCTTGCCAAATCATGAGACACATTCCTTCTTGGTTTGATTTCGTGTTGCCTCTTAAGCCCTGATCTCTCTCACACACTGCTTTTCATTCTTGGTCACTTCCAGAATTGACCAAGGGCTTCTTTTTCAAGGAGTTCTGCAAATTTAGACTTTTTTTTGACATTATCCCAAAGATCGTTTAGATGGTCCATGTGACTTTGTGAGTGTGCTTTTTGAGTACACTAGCTGTCATAAATAAAACTTTTAATTAATTCTGCTTCCATGTCTTTCCATTATATGCAGTATTAAAAGACAGGGCGGGACCTCTTGGGTCCTCTGCCCCGACCAATTCACCAGTTTGTCTTCCATTCCCACCCCTCCTCCTGATACCGGTGGGGCTCCAGCCTCCTCGTGAGTTTTGGGGGCTCCAGTACTGTCCTCTCTGTCTCTACTCTTCTTTTTCATTCCCTCCTAGAGTTAAATGAGTGGCCAGATGATGAGTCTGTGCTTGTGTCCCCTCTGCATGGCCACAGTCCCCAGGCCGATTTAACATCCTCTTTTCTCCTCACCTGGCAGCTTCCTCTCTGCTTCCCTTGTCACCAATCTCTTCCTATTCTTCATCTAGATCATGCTGCCAGATTGCTTGAAAATCATCTGTGGCTTCCTACTCACTACAAAATAAAACCTTTAAGTTAATGTAAGCTCCCATTAATTCATCATAAACATTGTTTCTCCCATGTCTCCACACATTGAAAAAGTGCCATCCCCTGGCAGCTCGAAAAAGTCATTTCTTCCATGAAAGTTACTGATTCACTTTTCTTCTGCCACAGCACTTTATTTCCTACCTGTACACACACACACACACACACACACACACACACACACACACACACATTTTATGTATAATAGATATGTGATGGCACTGGGTGAAAAAATATATATATTATATATTTATATTATATATAATACATATTATACGTGTGTGTGCATGTGTGTATATACACACATATATAAATCTTTTCAACTATAAGCATCTTAAGTGTGAGCACTTGTTGAAGTATTTTTGGCCTTTCCCACACTGCATTTATACAATCTGGTCACAAGTAACTGTACAAGGGAGGAAGGATAGGCAGGGGAGAGAGCAAAACAGAGTGCTCTACGACTTGACTAAAAGAAAAGACGGAAATGTGCCGCAGTTTTTCTCAGTGCTATGGGTTTAGATAGACACTATGCAAAGAAAATGTGCCAGGCTTGTGTCTTCCATTATGTTTTTTTTTTTTTTTTTTTTTAACAAATCTGTCAATATTGGCATTCACAGGTACGGAGAATTTGGTCCTATGCAACACTTTGGGGAGCATTATGTTTTTTTTTTTTTTTTTTTTAACAAATCTGTCTTTAGTGATTCCTTGTACTCTGAAAGCAGCAAATCTGCCCGTGAGTATCCTGAGCAAGCAAATTAAATGCTTCCTATTTCTGTTTTAGGCAAAGATTCTGAACCTCCAAACTGGGTCGGGGCAGCTCTCTTTATTACAGAGACTTTTCACCTGGAAAGTTACGCCCTTCACAGAGGAGGAATCCACGCCCAGAGGCTGGACTAATCCAAGGTCAAAGAGCTATGGAATTGTTAGGATACTCAGCACGAGTACCCAGGGCTAATTTGTCCTGAGGACAGGAACTCAGGAGAAGCCATCTGCTTTGGACTGGCCTTGCCAGTCTTTCCTTTGGAGAGCCACTTTTGCTACTGGCTCCTCCTCTGGGGTGTCACACTGTGCTAGTTCTTTAAAAGAAAGACTCTTGTCCCTTGACTGGGCGAAATTGTATTCCTTATTTTCTTTTAGACTGAAATTGGTTTTACTCTAAGGAGTTAAGGGTTAGGTAAGAAATTTCAAGGGAGAAAAAACAGAAAGAATAATCATAAGTCTCCATCATAGCACCAAAGAGAAAGTAGAGAAGCTAGACCAAAAGATTTTATTTTAGCTACACAAGGAAAGGAAGATTGTTCAGTCTACATAGTAATTGGCCAGCTCTACTTTAATTATGAATTTTGAATAACCTTCTGTGCCAGCCCAACCTTTGATTTATGAGTTAAATGGTACTAAAATAAATTAGCCTGTATCAAACATGGCTTAGTGAGAGTTCTTTATATAAAAAGATATTATTGGCCTCAGTCTTCCAAGGCTTCAAAGAATATCATTAAGTCCTCTGATCGGTAGCCATCTTCTATTTTTTGTTTATGAAAAACTGTCTTTTAAATATTCCATCATTTAAACCTTATTGAACATCTACTCTGTATTTGTTACTCTTTAAAGATGCACATATATTTTTCCTCAAAACTGTTGACAAAAAACCTGCATTCAAGCTGACATCTTTTATCTATTAACACGCAACACAAAACAATCACATCCCTTCAAAGCTGGCTCCCCTTCCCACACCCCCAGGTGACACGAATAAGCCACCACTATCCTCTCTCTCCTCTGCAGCTTCTTTTCATGATGATTTTCAGTCTTCGTCTTTTGCTTCTGTTTATTGCAGACCCTTCTTTCCTAGGATAAAGTTTCTGACTCACTCCTATTAGCAGGGAGAAGGCTGCATACAGAACAGACTGTTGGGAACTTGGGATTTTTAATTTAAAGGCTGACTGGGTTACCCTGCAGCAGAGAAGTGAGCTTTTTGCTTGCTTGTTTGTTTTTGTGCCTTTTTTCATGGGTTTATAAAAAGGAGGTGGGCCAGGTGAATCTTAGAAAGAACAATGAAATTGTAGCAATCACACACCCTGGCCTTAACAACAAAACTTCACCTTGAGGACCAGACTAGACCTGAGGCACAGGAGCTGGGTTTTCCTTCCTGGGTGTTTGGCATCCTCTCCCTGGGGCGCTGGGGCTGCAGCCACAAATGTTTGCAGATTGGCCTTCAACCCTCAGTGAGCACGGCAAACCCTGAGTCACCACCTTCCCATTTCTGCTTCACTTTCATTCCCCAGGAGCCCTGGCTGGGCTTATATTCTCTCTTAGTAAAAACCCAGTCTTCCCTTTCTTCTGAGTGGGGCCTCAGGTGCAAGGTTGAAAAGGGAAATGAATGCAAGAAGCACTGCCTGAAGGCTGTCCCTTGGCCAGGAGCTCGACAGTTCTGGGAGATGAGTGGGAACAAAGGGAAGGAGGAGAGCACTGAAGATGGAAAATGATAAACAATGGGGCAAGTGAGACCATAGAGACAAACCCTACAGCATGCATCAGCACACTTCTAGTTTCAGAAACAGATCAACCCACAAAGTTCCGGTGTTTGCTCCAAGAGAAACCTGTGTCTTACTCACATGAAGTGTTGCTGTTCACACAAGTGTTTCTCATTGGCAAGCAGCAGTTTCCCATGTTAGGAACCGAGGACCTAGATTCTTTCCCTTTTTGGGTTCTACCATCTTTCACGTCTGGCTTCTAAACTGCTATATATCAAGTCAGACAGAAGAGGAGACAGAAGCTGAAGGGTCAAGTGCCAGGGCTTCTATATCCAGCCTAGAAATGCCACACAGCACTTTTTATTGTTTCCATTGGACTGGCTAGAACTCAGTCACATGGAGGGCCTGAGTACGGGGAGGCTGAGAAATGTCATCTAGCTGAGCATCCAAGAAATACAAATGTGTTTGGTGAGCAGCTAGCCAGTGCAACATCATCATTGAATACCGTCCAGGAGGAACCTTGAATATAGCTCATCAGTTTGTAAGTGGGATTTGCCATGTTCCTGGAATCAAAGGACTTCTCAAAAATTGAATAAAATCCAGCAAACACTTCAATTATGTATTTGGCATCTCTATCTTTTGGATATATTAATGGCTATGATGAGATATTTTAGCTTCAAAATGTTTCAGAACCAAGGACCTGAATTTATTATACTAAAACTTGCCCATGTTCTCTGCCATTAAAGGCAAGCCATCTGTTTAATTATGAGTGACAATGACCTTTTGAATGTTTCCCCTCCACACAAACCACCACATCCTCTTCTACACAATTTTAACCTATTTATGCCACTCTGGTATGATAGACACATGTCATCAAGACACCAGTGAGGACATATATTAAAGTAACTTTGAAGATGTGGAAGATAAGATGGGAGAGTCAAATTATTATCAGGTTTAAGATGCACTCTAGGGCCGGGAATTTAACTCAGTGGTTTTGCCGCCTGCTGCGCAAGCGCAAGGACCCGAGTTTGATCCCTGGTACCAAAAAAAAAGATGCACTCTATTATGTACCAGGATCAAGGTAAAAGACACATGTTCCTCTGCCATTCAGTGAGTTTGTTTTGTTCAGTATAGGACTCAGGAGTCTACTTCTAACTAGCCATTTTTGGTAGATACAGATTTATGGATTGAAATATCTTTCAGGACTTGGAAAAAACTGTGTCAGTTCCTAGTGGTCTTCGTGGTTTCTGTTGGGGGATTTATTATTCATTTGAGTATGTTTTCCTCCTCCCTGTAAGGTGTCATTTTTTATGGTTGCTCTCAAGATTTTGTCTTTATTGTTAGTTCCCATAAGTCTTATTTTGATATGGATTGGTATGGATTTGGGGACTTCTGCTGAACATAGGTTGAGCTTTTTGAATCTGTAGGTTAATGTCCCTTATGAACTAACGTTCATAAAACCCTTCCTAAAGGAGAGTTTTAACCATTATTTCTTCAAGTTGTATTTTAGCCTCACCCTCTTTCTACTCCTTCTAGGACTCTGATGACAGAAAAGTAAGATCTTTTAGTATAGTCCCCCTGGCACCTGAGGATCTTTCTTTCCCTCTCTTTCTTTCTTCCTTCCTTTTGTTTCTTCCTTTTCTTTCTTTCTTTCTTTCTTTCTTTCTTTCTTTCTTTCTTTCTTTCTTTCTTTCTTTCTTTCTCTCTTTCTTTTTTCATTCAGCTTGTCTTCTCTCTGTTGTTCCTATTGGGTAATTCTATTTTATATAATCTCTTTTCTGTTGCTATTGACTAATTTCTGCTGTTCTCTTCTGGTTCACAGATTCTTTCCTCTGTCCCCTCCTGTGCCAATTAATATTGATTATCAGCTTGACTAGACTAAGAGACCACTGGAGAAATGATTGAATTGTGAGGGCAATAACCACCTCCCTGGGTGAACCCATGGGCTTGGCAGCTGAATGGCTGCTGGGTGTTGAGGCTTAGTTGAAGAAAGTGAGTCACGGGATTGTGGTCTTGGGGACTATATCTGGCCCATGGTCCCTTCTTCTCTGACTCATACCAACCCACTCTACCATTCTGCCATGATGTCTTCACCTGGGACAACCCATGGACAGGAACCTCTGAACCCATGAGCTAAACCTTTCCTCTTTTAATGATGTGAGTGTCGGGTATTTTATCCCACCAATGGGAAAGGTGACAGTACAGCTCCATTCTGCTTTTAAGCCCATCTTCTGAGCCTCTTATGTTGGCTATTTTTTTCTTTAAGACTATTGGTACATTTTAGGTATATATCATGATTACATCCCTGGAAATTTATACTTTTAAATCCTAAAAATTCCATTTGGTTTTTCTTTATATTTTGTAATTTTTCCTAAGGCTTTTGGTTTGTTTCAGGTGTGCTCATAACTGCTCATGCAAGCATTTTTATTATTACTGTTTAAAATCTTTATTACCTAATTCTAACATCTTTTTTTTTAAGATGGGAAATTTATTTATTTTTCTTAAATTCTTTTATTGGATAATTCTAACATCTTGATCATCATAGTGCTCACATCTATTAATTGTCATTTTTAAAAATTCAGCTTGACATCCTCTTTATTGTTGTTTGGATATTTTTCATTGAAACCTGGGCATTTTCATATAAGGTTGTGAAACTCTATCTTGTTTTAACTGGATTTCTCTGAGATCGCTCTGGCAGGGAGGTTAGGGAGGTTGGGAGTGCATCACCAAATGTAGTTACCAGTCCAAGTATTTCACCACCTAAAATGGAAGTTCCTCATTACTGTGGTACAGGGATGCATATTCCAGGTTCCCATGTTGTTCCCACCGATGCCATACTGGGCTTGGCTGTGCTGTCAGTGAGTGATACTGAAGGTCTGACTCTCCAGCAGGTCTCCTCTGACATCGCTCTAGCAGGGAGGGGAAGAGGGGCCTCATTGCAGGAGGGGAGGGCTGCAAGTCCAGGCAGCCATGGAATTCCCCTGATATCACAGGATGCATAGAACCAATCTGCCTTCTTTCTCTACCTTTAATGGTCCTCTTAAGTTTTTCAATATATTATGTACAGGTATTTTATTTTATTTATACTTACTGGGGGAATAGCAAAATGTTTCTTCACTCCAGCTATTAGAATAGGAAGTTTAAGCTGTATGCAGGGTTTTAACATGATCAGATCTATGCTAAAAGGACTTCTCTGATTTTTCTGGAAGATAACTGCCCATGGGGTGGGTGAAGGTGGAGTGCAGCTGTGGAAAAAGTGAGACCAGGAAGAAGACTATGCAGGCTTTTGGTTTGGAGGTGATGATATGGGGGTGGTTATGGAAAAGATGGTGAGAAGTGGTCAGATTTTAAATATAGAGCCACATGGAAATAGATGCACACAGAGTGAAAAACTGTAATGGATCTGATTGTTTAATTTTTTTAGATTATAGGGAATACTCCAGAATATTCCCAATAAATTAATTTTTTATACATGTGGCAAGTTGAAGTTTTCTTTTCTCACCCTTCTTTCTATCTTCAGAAAGTCTTAAGTGAGATAGCAAATAGAAATGAAATCTTCCCTTGCAAAATGTGGCAGTAGTTATGCATTGAGGAGTAGGCCAATGTTAGCAAGAAAAAAAAATCTTGTCTTGCAGATTTTACTTCTCAAATATTGGAAAGATGAAGGCTTTCTCTTTTATTGTCAGGGTAAACAAGATCTAGGTTCCAGTACAGGTCTAGAACATGGTGTAGTCTTGATGAGTATTGCTTCAAGCTCAGAGATGGGTTGTGAGTATGGGGAAGGGGACATAAATATGGGAATAAGAAAAAAATTGGAAGAATGACCAGTGACATACATCTATTTATTTAATATCCTGAGTAAGTATTTGGAAATGTAATCACATAAAAAGGGTTACAACACTTTCTGAATTCTGTGTTGCATCCCTGTCCTGGGACATGGCAACACCTACAACTTTGAGGAAGAGAGGTTTAATTTGATTCATGGTTTCAGGGGACTCAGTCCATGGTTAGTTGGCTCCAAGACAGGAAAAACATGGTAGAAGGGCATGGTTGAGCAAAGCTACTGAGTTCATAGTAGCCAGGAAGCAGAACAGGGTAAGGAAGCAGAAAGAAAGGAGTCAGAGACCAGATATATATAGTACCAAAAGTCTTGACTCCTAAATCCACCCAGACACACCTAGAAGTGTGCTTTACTAATCTCCTAGGCAACACCTAAGCCAATCAAGTTGATAATTAAACTTAAGTGGCACATGTCACACACGTGTTATTTTGTCTTCATGCAGTGAGATTGTCTTTGCTCACTCTTCTGATGTTATGAGCAAACTGAAGGGGTATTCATAATTTTATTTGAAGTTGCCTTCTATAACTTGCAACCCAAGAAACCACAAGAGTGTTTTGAGGTAGACTATAAAATCAAAAATTATAATCCAAGGAGGGAAAAAAGTATGGATACAAAGACCAAAACTTGCCAATGAGATATAATAATTGAATCATAAATTTGGCTTTGAACTTCCTGGCAACAAAAGATAACAGGAAAAATATCTGTTATAGAGGTCTCACCTCCCACAGGAGGAAATATACCTGCTCCTAGAGAGAAATAAAGGTTACTGTAGAGTTGAACTCTGAAATTTCTTACATGTTGTCTTGGTTACTTTCATTGCTGAGACACAATATTTGACAACCACAATTTAGAAGAGAACATGTTATTTTTTGGCTCACATTTTCAGTCTATAGCCCATTGGCTCTGATGCAGGACGACGTGGCAGAGGGCAGGGGAAGAAAAGTTACTTATTTCCAGGAGGAGGAGGAGCCAGGAGGGAGATCTTTTCTGGGCCATGCCCCCAGTGACCTGCCTCTTTGGACCAGGTCCCATTAGCAATGGGACCATCTCCCATTAGCAAGTTTACTATATCCCCTCACCTTCCAAAAGCCCTGTTTATGGGAGCATGAGGCCTTTGGAGGACATTCTTAGTCTAAACTATAACACATGTGTTTTATACAGAGTACCAGTTTATCAGAAGTCCACTTACCAAGTGGCCAACATACTATTTATTTATTTTTATTATTTTTATTAACCTGTTTGGCATGCATAATGATCACATTCATCATAGGGAATTTGTACCTGTACATAATATATCTTAATTCTTCTTTTTTTTTTCCCATTCCCCTTCAACCCTTGTTCTACTTCCCATTAATGAAAGATTTGTTTCCATTCTCTTTTTTAAAATCCTTTTTCCCAGGGCCAGGGATTTAGCTCAGTGGTTCTGCCACTTGCCTCGCAAGTGCAAGGACCCGAGTTCGATCCCTGGTAACAACAACAAAAAACCCTTTTTCCCTTCCTTCCCTTCTCTCTTCCCCTCCCTTGTTCCCTTTCCTATATGAACATGTTTTTCCTACTTCCCAATATCTATTCTCTATTTTGCTCCTTATTTACTCTTTGGGTTTCTCACACAAGAGAAAAAATTCAATATTTGAATTTGTGTGTTTGATTTGTTTCATTTAAAATTATGGTCTCAAGATGCTTCTATTTACCTAAAAATGTCTCAAGTTTATCTTTTTTTATGGCAGAATAGTATTTCATTGATTCTAAATACCATATTGTCTTTATCCATTCATCTGTTGATGGGAATAGGGGCTGTTTCCAAGATTTAGCTTTTATAAATTGTGTTGCTATATATGTATGGTTATCACTGTGGCATGATGCTTTAACTCTTTCAGGAAGATACCTAGAAGGGGAATAGCTGTATCAAATGAAACCTCTAGCTTTAGTTTTTTTGAGGAATCGCCATAGTGATTTCCATATTGGTTGCACCAATTTATACTCCCACCAAAAATAGAGAAGTTTTCCCTTTTCCCCACAGCCTTGCTAGCATTTGTTATTGGTTTATTTCTGGATAATGGCCATTCTTTCTGGAGTGAGATGGAACTTCAGTGTTGTTTTAATTTGCATTTCTGAGATGACCAGTAATTTCATATATTTATCAGCTGTTTGTACTTCTTCATCTAAGAAGTGTCTGTTCATTTGAGATGCCCATTTTTGGATTGAGTCTTTAAATTTAGGGGGGGTGTCTGCTTTTTGTGTTCTTTATTAAATATTCTAGATATTAGTCCTTTGTCTTAGGAGCAGCTGGTGAAAAATTTTTCCCATGCTGTGGGTTGTCTCTTCCCTCTGTTTCTGGTTTCTTTTGCTGTGCAAAAGCTTTTTAATTTGATGTGATCCCAGTTGTTAATTTTTTTGTAATATTTTCTGTACAGTTAGTGTTTTGTTCAGAAGGTCTTTGCCTATACTTATGTCTTCAAGAGTACAGGGCCGGGGATTTAGCCCAGTGGTTCTGTCGCCTGCCTCGCAAATGCAAGGACCCGAGTTTGATCCCTGGTACCAAAAAAAAAGAGTATTACCTATTCCTTCTTCCAGCATTGTTTCTATTTTTATATTTAGATCTTTGATCCATTTCAATTTTAGTTTAGTGCATAGTGAGAGATATGAGTCTTGGTTTAATCTTTGGCATGTGGAAAGCCAGGTTTCCCAGCACCATTGGTTAAAATCCTATCTTTCTTCCAGTGAAGGTGCTTGGCCCCTTTGTCAAAGATAAGGTAGCTGAGTGTGCTTGGAGTTGTTTCTGCATTTTCTATTCTGTTCATCGATTCTCAGGGTTTTTTTCCAATTATATGCTGCTTTTATCACTGTAGCTTTGCAGTATAACTTCAAATCAGGGATTATGGCGCTCCCTGCCTTGCCTTTGTTGAGCAGGATTTCTTTTGCTATTCAAGGTCTCTTCTGGTTCCAAATGAATTTTAGGATTGTTTTCTCTAGTTCTGTGAGGTAGGCTTTTAGTATTTTGATTGGGATTCCCTTAAATCTGTATAACAATTTTGGAAGTATGTTAAGTTGCCAGTATACTCTTGAATGTATTCTTGACTGTGTTTTTATCATGAGACATTGTTATGAATGGATAAATAGTACATTCACAGATATTTTGCACAACTATAAATGTATCATTTATAAAAATTTTAATTGACAAAACTATATATACTTATGCAATATAATGTTTTGAGATTTGTATAAACTGTGAAATAAACAGGTAAATTAACACATTTTAATTAGCCTATTAATGAAGTAATAGATAAATTATCACATATATGTGAAATTAACACATATTATCTCACATAGTTACTGGTTATCTGTGGTGGAAACACTGAAAATCAACTCTTTTAGCAGTTTTAAAGTCTATAATGCATTATTAGCTATAGTCACCATGTTGTACAATAGATCTCCCTTTTAAATTGGTATGATCATCTTTTTCTCTTTTTTGCATTTTGTTCAAATTTACTACATTATTTCTTTTCAATGTGAAAATAGTACCAATGCAATGACAAGAAATTGGAAAATAGAAAAAAACTTACAAATATTCACCATTCTGATGTAAGAGTTCAACATTTTGTCTATATAGCAGCTCCTTTCAGTTTCTTCCTAAGCTTAGCTTTTAAAATTATAAGCAAATATAGAATCATTTTCATTACTTGGAAGCACTATTCTTTGAAACTGGGTCTCACAATGTATTTTTCTATTTTTATGTCTGTTGCCTGAGGTTTGGGGGGTCATATCCGAAAATATTGCCCAAACCAAAGTCAAATAACTTTCCCCCTATGTTTTCTTTTACTGATTTTCTTTTACTGATTTTCCATTTATGAATGTATTCTTATGTCCTACATTCTCCCCTCTCTCTGTTCCTCAGTCTTCCACTGTCTGAACTTGAGCGTTCCTTCCCTTTGACTAAGCTGTCTACAAAGTCAAAGCTAAATTCAAGACAACCAAAACATTCTTCATAATAGTTTTATAAAAATGAAATGAAAAATAGAAAATGGACTAAAGAGTTAAGCCAGAAATAAATAAACTTGCAACATTAGACATTCCTTGAATTGACTTTCACTAAATTGATCTATGATTGCTTTATGTAGGACAGTGAGATACACTAGGTGTGGTTTTCAGGAAAAATCCACTAGCTGATTTAATGAAATTCATTCTTATCAATTCTCAGTAAAACTGGGCAATTCAATTTTAACTCAGTGAAAGCAACTTTGAAGAAAATACTATTCACCAGTCATATATTATGTTCCGTTACAGAAGTGCATGGCTTTTTGTTGTCTGGCATGACCCACTGACAACGGTGGTCCAGGACCTTGCTGAGTCACTGACTTGAATCTGATGCAAGTCAGAGGTTAGAGACAGCAGCCTCTCATTCTCATCTGCGCTGCACCATGCCGGCATCCTGGCTGGCAGTTGTTTCGACTGCTCAGACACAGACATTCCAAGGGGACCAGTGCCTGTGCAATGCTGGTTGTTAAATATCTTAAATATTGGTCCTACAGTATTACCACTCAATTTGAATAATATGCTGAGAGTTTCTTGAGCTGACCCCAAACAAACTCCTGGACCACTGAGGCACAGGGACCTCATGGCAAGCTCCAGAATCAGAGGTAGGCAAGGACTGCTTTTCTTTCAAGCTCTTTTCCATAAATAGCAATTTTCTGACCTAAGGGTCTGTTACTTATTTGTGTTACTTACCTCAGGCAAAGGCTGTATGTATTAGGGATGGCTTTCGGACATTCTCAATCACTATTTAATCAAATTTTGTCTGTGTTCCCAGTTTTAAGAATAATTCACTTGATGTTGTTTCTGAAGGCCCTCCTGGGATTTGAGTCCTTGACATCCAACAGCTTTTCTTGTTATGAAATCTTGCCTGGAATCTCTTAGGCAGATTGCTTGACTCTGGTGCCTCTCTTCTCAGACCAAGCTGTGATGACTGGGGCACTGGAGTCCCCTGGGAGCTCTTTGAACCGCAGAGTTCATTCTTACTAAACCGGAGTCTGCATTTTAACATGACCCCAAGGTGATTTGCATGCTGTTAAGATTTGAATATCAATTCATTAGTAAAGATGACTTTGGTTTCTTCAGTGAGATTGCGGTTGCCCCAAGTCATAAAGGAAAGTGCAACGCTCTGTACAGTGCCATGCTCCTCAACAGCAACTTTATGTCCCTTTCTAAGTGAATCTATTTGTAAAATCAAGTGAGGTGCTCTGCCTGGTGATTTTTTTTTCAGGTGAAAATTTGTTCTTGAGATTGATTTTGGAAGAATGGGTATAGCTGGCTATCTCTTAACAATGATTCCCTTGAGGCACTGTACCAGAATACTGCAATTTTTCATTCAGCAAGAAGAGAAATAACAAATGCTGTAAAAAGACTCATCCTCTTGTAAGATTCAAAAGCTTTGTCTCTGATGTTGATGCTGTGGAGGGCGAAGGTTACCACACAAAATACAGGGCACCCAATTAAATTCAAATGCCAGATAAACAACAAATGCTTTTATAGCATGTGTGTCCTAAATTCTTCATATGTCGTTGTGCACAAAAACATACATATACTGGAAATATCATTCACTGTTTATCTGAAGCTCAAATGTACTGGGAGTCCAAGATTTTTGCTATTTACTTAAATGAGGCAAATTAATTGGAAATCAGATGACATTGTTTGAATATCAGTATTATTTTTTTCTTACACAATTCTGGGGATTGAATGTGGGCCCTTGCATGTGCTAGATAAGCACCCTACCACTGAGCTACATCCCCAGTCCTTATATTTACATTTTGATATAAAATATAAAGGTAATTTGTGAGACTCCTGAGGTCACTTTCTCGGTGTTGAGACAGCCAAATTTATTCCTACCATGTTGGTGACAAAAGTAAATGGAAGAGATTCTGCATTAATATGAGTCTTCCTTGCACAATGAGTATGCCTTTGATGTGGCACATCAAGCATCAGCCCAAGTTTAAAATCAATCGCTAAGATGTTAGAAAACTAGGTATGCTACCAGGCAATTAGCTGTTGACAGCTGCTAAATTCAGTAGAGACTTCTGCAGCTATGCCTTCGAGATGTTCAATTCTGGTAGCCTCGAGTGCACAGCTGCCGAGAGTAGGATTATTGTAACATACCAAAGTCTGCTGTACCTGTGGTTCTTTGGGTACATGGAATAGGAATATGCTTGTTAATTATGCCTTACAACTCAACCAAATTAAATTTGACAAGTATCCCAAAAATACATAATTTTCCAGGTAACCAGTTTCTTCAGCAGCTTGGATGATATGAAAATTAATGAATTGGATGGTTATTAATTCCGTGGGTAACTTATTCCTATGAATTTAGACTAGCGTGGGCTTCCAGGTAATTGTAAAGTGAGTTATGCCAGAGTAGTGTTTTGCATCAGCAGTTTTTTTTATAAAATTAAATGCTGCCAGCAAACTGTTAAAAAGACTAATTTGTTTAAGTGTACCATATTTTGCATCATCTGTAAATGGCAAAGTTTTTTTCTGTTGTGTTTGGCGGAGTTGAGTACTCAGCTGATAAATTCAATACTTCAATATCTACTTCCTCTTAGGAATTCTTTCCTATAGGTTATTTTATCATCATTCTCTTTTATTGAAAGAAATTTACTCCATTAAAAAAAACCCACGTTCCTAGGGAAAACATCAAGCAATTATAGAAGCAGAGAATCATATAAAATCTAAAATCCCTGACATGGTACCTATTTGAGCTCTGTAAGTAATCTGAAAGACAAGGGCAGTTTTTAAGAAATAGGCAATGTATTATTGTCACAAATAAATAACTCTATAATAACTAACATTTGGGCTTGAATTTCCTCTATTGTTTTATAAATATAAATTATGCTTTTAAAAGTTTGAAATGGTATCAAAACAAGGTCTCGTTTAATCTATAGGTGTTTTATCTTTCTTTTCCTTCATGTTTTTATTTACTTTTGTTGTTGTTAATAAAACAGGTATTTGTTCAATAAAATTAGCTTTGTGCCTCCATTTCCTGTAAATTGATAGCTAGAGGTAGAAGCTTCATCAAAATTAGGCTTCATTATTTATTTTGGCAAAATGACTTCTTAGGCGGTGCTATGAATTTCCATCAGGAGGTACCTACACTCTGTTTGTTTATATTTGTGGCTGTAAAATATTAATATGAAAAATTCATTTAATAGCTGAATCACTCTATAAAGAAAAATTTCCTTCTGTTAACTAATTGCTTACCATGAGGTATAGTGCATACAGAAGAAAGCAGAAATAGCTTATGTTTTCTCATTGTATTTACACGTTTGTGAAATTGTTTTGATTTCTTTTCATACTCCAGAGGTGACAAATGCGTCATATTTTTTTTAAAGAAAATCATGTACCTACAGATTTACACACTTTGTGTTTTCTCCCATTGCATTTGCTGATCTGCCACCCCACAGGGAGCCTACTTAACCTGATTCCTGGGTCCTTTGAACATGACCTCATCTTAGTGGCCATTAGCCCCTCTGCTCTCTCCTTGCCCTTGCCAGATGTTTCAGGCTCATTCTAACAGATTTCCTGCCCCAGGCCTGGAATTAGCCATTTCTCTAAAGAACCCTGGTTACTTTTTGTGCAAAATGTATTTAGAGACAACAACATGGATACTAGGGTTATTCGTTACTACCAGGCAGGACACTGTTTCTACATATTTTTAAGACCTCTGAAGGTCTGAGATCTTGCCTTCTCAACTTACTAAGTCAGCCTTCCACAGTTTCATGGATATTGGTGGAGGACAAGAGACTTCTGGATGGAAAATGAAGACCAATGCATTTCCCAGTTCAGAAGTATCCAGAGTATCAGCATTTTTGCACTAATATCCCAAGCTCCATTTGCCACGAGGTGGTAATAAGAGGAGCAAATGATTTCTGCACACAAAGTAGGTATGCCACAGAGAGGAGCCCTGAGGTTGGGATATCCACATGTCTTCCCTGTGCTCTGGAGGGAGACAATCTGGCTGTCTTGCAAGGCTCGTGTCTGTATAAAAGCCTTGGAATGAAAGAGGGAACAAAGGACAGTTGGTGCCTCTATTCACGGGATGTGCACATGCTTGAGACAGGATCCTGTGTTCACAGGTGTCTTTAGTGCACATTTAAAAGTAAACAGTACACTGATTCTGACATTTCCAGTTCCAATTCAGAATGACAGAGTTTTAACTTTGCTGATAGGATATCTGTATTTTCTTTCTTCTGTGTCCCCTACCACAGTTCTCATTGACACCTACATAAATACCAAATTTCCCTATCCAGCACAATAGTCCCAGGATAAAAACACCAATATTGCCATTTAGATATGATTATTGTAACAGTTAACAAGTTTTGCATTTTATTCACATAGAGAATATAGTCAAATTACTATGCTTTCAAGTCACTTGAATTAGTTTCCCTTTGTATGATTATTACATGAACTGTGTAGACAGCATATGTTTTGTTACTTCAGTTTTTAGGGGTTACCCTTATGAAATTGAATTTTTACTTTAAATTTATAAAATTTCCATTTGACTTCAAAGTAAAATATATACAACAATGCAAATTCCAAGGTGTCTAGACATTCCAATATGTCTGCATAACAAATAGTAATGAAAAAAAACCCTGTAAATTTACCTTTTAAGATTTTTGTCAGTCTAATTTTATATTACATATCTAAAATGAAATTTTTGGATCAAATAATAAATGCATTTATAATTTGCTCCACAAAGTTTAGTATGTTTTAAGTCTTAATATTGTCAGAAATATAATTGTTAAAATATTACAAAAATATAATTTGCCACTTCAATTATTTCTTTTTTTGCCCATGGATTTAATTTTGTGAATTTGGGATAATTACTTTTAAATTTAAAATTTTAAATCATTGTTTACCCTATCCCATGAGAAACCCTGAAAAGCAAATAAAAATTACTTAAGTTTCACAACAATAGGTGGATAAGAAATATAAATGCTCCAGTGATTTTCTGTGAGCTCTTTCCATTTGTAGTTCTGAAGTTAAAAATGCTTAAGTCTGCACTTGACCTTCAGGGACACTATAATAATTGTGTTGGTATGTTGGTTTACTGGGGCTGCCATGATGAAGGATCACACCTGTGTGACTCACTGAACACAGATTTTTAGTCTCAGTCTTGGAGGCTGGAGTGGCAGGGTCGAGGTGATGGCAGGTTTGGTTTCTCCGGAGGCCTCTCCCTAGCCTGTGTCACCTTCTCGCTGTGTCCTCAGACCCCTTCTCTGTATCCAAAGAGTCTCTTATAATAAGGGCCCTGGTCATATTAGACTGGGACCCTCCTAGTGACTTCATTTTCACTTGGTCACCTCTTTATAGGACCTGTGTCTCAAAACAGTCATATTTTGAGGTCCTGGGTATTAGGATTTAACACATAAATTTTAGAAGAGTCATAATTCATTTCATAACAGACAGTGTCACATTCTCCACAGAGGTTGTGACACAGAGCACTCCCACAGCGTTGCTCAGGAGGGAGGGCCCCTTTTGCCTCACCGTCACGCACAGACAACACTGTCAAACTTTTCAACTCTGGACAGACTGACAGGTCAGAAATGGTACCTCAACATAGTTGCTTCTGTAAATTATTTTATTGAAGTATGACGCTGAGTCATTTTCCCCATCACTGGGACAAAGTCTTGATACTCACAACTCTTAAAGGAGGAAAGGTTTATTATGGCTCACAGTTACAGTGCATGGTTGCTGGGCTTCTAGGCAGGAGCAGCATGGCAGAAGGGCACAGTGGAGGAAAAGCTGCTCACAACATGGTGGCCAGGAAGGAGATAGCAAAGGGAAGAGTTGGAGAGGCAGATACACCTTTCCAGGTCCACCTTCTTTGGCCACACCCTGCCTCCTAATAGCAAGTCAGAAAATCACTCCAATGATTCAGTCACCCTCTGAAAACCCTCCCTATGAGCACATGAGGTCTTTGGGGTCATTCTTCATTTAAACCATAACAGATATACATACAGTAATGCACACAATCCAATGTATAAAGCTCCATTAATTTTTCTAAAGTGAAAAAACATGTATACATATAATTTAGAAAATTTAATGAACATGCATTAGATTTTTCTGCTTTTCTTCATGCATATCTTAACTTTAAAATGAAGGCAGAATGTTGTTCTTATCCCAGAAATCTCTCCCATATTGTCATTCATTGTCCTCCCTATGGAGGAGGGGACACTCATTTGACTTTTATCACTATACATTCATTTTGTCATTTTTCTAACTTTATATGCATGATAATGCAGGTACTCTCCTGTGTCTGGCTCATTTAGTTCATTTCTGTAAGACTCATCCATAAACATCTCTTTATTTTGTTTAATATAAAGTGCCAGTATGTAAATATACAAACATTACCTGTGATTGAGGATATTTTCTACTTTAGGGCTATATGAATAATGTTGAGCCCAGAAAATAAATATTTTCAGCTTTAATAGATAACAGTTTTTCAACAGTTTTAATAGATAATAGCTGTGTGCATTTTTCCAACAGCAATTATTATGACTTCCTATTGATACACAGCTTTAAAAATTATAACCACTTGGTAGATGTGAGGTAGTTCCTGATTATGATTTTCATTTACTTAGTTTTATTCTTCTGATTATGGTTTTAATTATTCTTGATGAGTAATGACGTTGAGCACATTGTATTTATTGGCGATTTGTACAGTATATACTGTTTTTTGAAATAGCTACTCAATAAACTGATCATTTTTTTCTCAAAGGTTGTGTTTTTATGTACTCTAATGCAAATCTTTGAAAGTGTTGATTGAAAAATACAGTGAATGCTTAATTTAAAAACTTTTTTTACTGTAAAGATACATTACTATTAATCCTTTCTCAAAATATCACCCTTCACTTTAAACACACTTATCCCATCATTCTTGCCTCTTTTCTGAAGCAGTTTTAAAAGTCTTGTTTCATGAATGTTTTTATGAGATGTGATCAAAAATACAGTGAATATTTCTGCCCAATGTGATCCAACAGAAAGGCAGGCTTATAAAAATATGGTGTGTTCTCATCCACCTCGTTTATCAGCTCTAGCATTGTATAACTTCTAACTCTTTTTCAAAGTCAAAAAGACCACGAAAAGTAAACATTTTAAATCAGTCCAGGACACTGAGGCAGCCACAACAGCACTACTGAAAACACTCATGAAAGAGAACTTCTATAACTACTTTATAAAGTGGCAAGAACAATGGGATAAGTGTGTTCAAAGCAAGGGAGATTATTTGGGAGGTGATTAATGGCAATGTATCTTTTACTGTGATAATTTAAAAAATTAAACACTGTACGTTTTAATCACACCTGGTATATATTCTGTGTATGAGTCTTTTCCTGGATATAGATATTGGAAATATTTACCCCTATTATAAAGTACAAATTATTAAATTATTAAATGAACTTTTATTTTATAACTGCCATAGGTTTATAAGAATTACAGAGAATACAGAGTGTTCTCATATATCTCATACGCAATTATCTTTATTATGTACATTAAGGTACATTTATTATAATTATTGAACCAATATTGAGTCCTTATTTTACTCATATTTCCTTACTTTTGACCAGATGTTCTTTTCCTCTTCCAGGATTTCATCTAGGTTACTACTTTTACTCATCATACTCCTTAGGCTTCTCCTGGTTGTAACAATTCTTATTTTTGGAGATCTTGAGAGTTATGAGGAATATTGGTCAAGTGTATTGGGAGAGACCCCTCTACTGGAATCTGTTGGATGTTTTATGCTGGTTAGATTGGGGCTCTCTCTGTGCTTTTGGAAGGAAGCCCATTAAGGTAAATGCCATTTTTCTATAAGACGTGTCAGGCACACCTAGTGTTAATGTGACTTACTGCTGTGATGTTGACCTTGACCTCCTGATGGAGGCGGTGTTTGTCAGGTTTCTCCACTCTACAGTTATTCCCTCTTCTCTTATTGTACCCTTTGGAAGGAAGCCACTAAGTATGGCCCATGACTGAGTGGAGAGTAATGGTCTGCACCTTCCATGGTGTTCCAAATGGGAGAACTGTCTCCCTTTCCTCATGTATTAATTTATTAATGTATATCAATATGGACTCGATGATATTACAAAATTGCTTTACTTTGTTCCTCAAATTGTCCTAACTTTGGTTATTGGAACCTCTTTCAGCTGCCTCTTGTGTTCCTTTGATGTACCCCATTGTTGCAATTCTTTTCTTCTTTCTTTCTTGTTAATTCTAAAAACTTATTTATCTTTTAATTTTTTAAATGTATATATCATCTGTGAATAGTGGTATTTGCATTTCATAATTTCTACTCTTTATATCCTCTGTTTTTCTTCACTATCAGAAAAATGAGGTCTTTCATTAGATTGTTGAATAAAGCCATAATGGTAGTCATCTCTATCCCCAAAAAGGAAGGTAGAGCTTACAGTATTTTAACTTTAAGTCAGATGTTTGCTTTATATAGTCTTTTAAAATAAATGATGTGATTGACTACATTTTCCTAAGAAATTTTTTTTTTTTTGGTACCAGGGATTGAACTCGGGACCTTGAGCTTGTGAGGCAGGCACTGGAACCACTAAGCTAAATCCCCGGCCCTTCCTGAGGAATTTTTTTCATTCCAAATCTAATAGGATTATTTATATCCTATATATAAAGAGTTTTGAATTTTATTAAACATTTTTCTCTTTACATGGACCATGGTTTTAGTCTTTATCTTGACAATATACCTAATTATTTTTCTTTTATATTTTCAAAAAATTACATTTCTGGAAAAAGTTAATCTTGATTATAATATTTATTTATTATTGAATTTTATTTACTAATTTTTAGGTGTTTTGCATCTACGCTGTACATAAATTTTCCAGTGATTTTCTTTTCTGGCAATATTCTTGACAGGTTGTACTGTCAAGCCTCACTGGCTACATAAAACACTGAAGAAGTTTGCACTCTTCTAACTCCATGGGAAAGTTTGTCTAAGATTGGTATTATTTCTTTAAATATTTGGAAGAATCCTAATAAGTCTTCTGATACTGGAGTTTTCTGTGTGAAAAGGTGTTAGTTATAGCCAAGTTTAATAGATATTAGAGAATTTAGATTTTCTATTTTTTTTTCCTTTGGTTTTTTAGATTTTCTGTTTTTTACTGTGCCAATTTTGGTAAACTGGATTTTAAAAGAAACTTTTTCACTTAATATTACCATCTTTTTTATATGTATAGAGCCTATAGGGAAGTTCTTTTTAATTCCTAACAGCGATTTATGCCTTTTGAATTTTTTTATTATTATTTTAAAAATTGATGCCTTTTTGTGTTATCAGTTTTCCCAGAAATTTATCAGTTTGGTTAGCTGTCCTCCAAATTGCCTTTTACCTTTAATACTCCTCAATTTTTTGTTTTATATTTTATTTATTTCTGCTTTTTTCTTTTTTTTAACATTTTTTTACTTTTTCAAGCTCTTCCTTCTGCCCTTTTTTGAGTCTTTCATGTTTCAGTCCTTTCATTGTTACTATTGTTATTGATTTAAGTTTATAAAAAATGTTTTATATGTTATCAGGAGCCCAGTGAATGAATTCTCAAATAAAGCATGAAAGAGTATGTTCATGTGTGCCTGATGCACGTGGGTGTGAGCATACACACATGCGCATGCACGCACACACACACACACATACACACCCCTTACATCCAGCCTGAGACAACAGCACTTAGGAGCAAGGTCTCAGGGTCTGAGCGGAGGTTGCCCATTACCTTCTCACAAGGATGACCTCAAGCATATTATGATAAGGGGCAGAATTATAAAATATTTACATTCTCTTAAAAATCACTTTCAATATTTTAACAAAATGCTAATTTTTACAACACAAATTTTAATCATTGCATAGTGTTCCATGTATGATTAAAACAGAATTTACTCATGTATACTTCATAGTTATTGATGGACCTATAATTGCTTCTAATTTTTACTACTCTACATGGATTCTAGATATCACTACAAACACTTATTTTATCTTATAGAATCAATATGTACATTATCAAATTACCTTTCAGATTTTTTGTTTGCTTGTTTGTTTGGGTGGTTTTTTAGGTTTTAATTTTTTTAATTGAAAATTGACAAATTATAGTTATGTATATTGATGAGGTACAAAATAATACTGAATTATGAGTACAATGTAGACTAATCAGGCTAATTATCAACCTACCACCACAAATGCTTATTTTTGCGGCAAACATACATTTTGTCAATAGTAACAAGGTAAAAGAAGCAAAGGAGTCTTTGCTCTCCGTGGTGTTTATATCACGGCCTCAGCCCCTCTGTGGAGGCTGCTTTGTTTGAAACCTGCTGTTTTCCCTTTTCCCTGTGGTTTGGAAAGCACCCAACTCTACGCTGTCATCCAAATCTACGTGCTGCTCCAGAAATCTCCATGCTATTACTTGCTGCAGCAAGGCCAGGGCCACTGGAGGGTTAATAAGAGAATATTTACAACATGCACTTCAGCAATGAAATAATGTTCTACAAATGCCAAAGTTATTAAGGTATTTGGCAGCATATATCAAAAAGTGGAAGTTTTCAGGCTGGCTTTGGTTTTTCTTAATCTTTAAAAATGAAAGTGTGGAAAACTCAAATTTCACTACAATTCAACAAATGTTTATTGAGCATATATGGTTTTCAAAGTCTGCAGGACAGAGATGAATAAAATCATTCCTTCCCCGTGGGGTTGGCTAAACAGTCAGATGCAGAGCTCACTGAAGTCCAGGGGATTTTCCCCAAGTAGGAAAACTGGGTTCTCCGGAAAGCCACAGAGTGATATTTCCAGTTGGAGTTAGAGACTGAGTAGCGCAGGCTGGGATAATTGGAGGCTGGGGTGGTTAGGGGCGGCGGGGGGACATTTTAACAGAACTGATACTGGGAAAGGGCATTTTAAGGAGAGGAAACTGAGCTGAAAAGTGGGAAAAGCATTTAAGAAAAAATACAAGTAGCTCAATTTCATGCATCAGGGGCAACGATGGCTTAGATGGTGGGGAAGGGTCAGCTGAAAGACCTTAATTCTCAGGCAAAGGAGAACTGATGGAGCCTTTTAAAAAGGGACAGGACATGGGGAGAGGAGGTGACACCTGGGGCACGACTGGACACAGAAACTAGGCACTCAGCAATTTTTCAAGGAGTAATGAACAGATTCCATTTTCTTGGGTACATTTTTAATGTGGACAGCAGTTTCCTTAGATAAGTCCCTTTTTTCACTCAAGGCCAAAGGTCAAGTGTCTACAAAAGCCCATGTGTGTCTTCACACACCTGCCCCTTCCTTGCTGAAATATTTTTTAGCCAACCTTTCCTTTTGCGGCCCTCCAGTTTTGAACCCCTCAGTTCTGAACTCCTGCCATCCTTGGCTGGCCCTCTTCCCTACAAGCCTTTTGAAGATGGGACAACTTTGCTAGTCACCATGGTGCCAGCAACTCTAGTTAGGTCTCTTCCTGCTTCTAGGTTCCACTGTTTCCTTCTGCATAGTGCAGAGTTGGATGTGCCTGTGTAATTCTGTGAGTCTTTGCAAGTGTCCAGTGCTTAGCATGAGTCACTGCAGAGAAGAGTGAGAAGTATTCATAGCATAAAAACAAGACACCCAGGGGGCATGGGGTAGGAGAGGGATCTGTGGATTAACTAGTGGACGATAGGCCAAGTGGCTGCTGAAGAGGCAGCTACCTACAGAACTGAAATCTTTTTGCTCATCTCCAAGCATTGTCCACTGCCTCATTCAGAGGAAGGTTCTGAAATCTCTACATGTGTTTTATCTGATAAGGCCACAGTGCCAAATGATAGTGAGGGTCAGAAGGTCTAACCTTAGAGGGTGAACAGATGGAAAGGCAGGCTGACCCCTGGGCACATCTGAGTGGGGAAATTGCGCTCAGCGAGAGGTGCTGGCCACTGTGGGCTGAAAAAAATGGATATTTCTCAAATGAGTCAAGGTAATGGGAATAGAATATTTAAGAAAGCCCATGACCAGAGGTCAGAGCCAGGTAAAACACTGCTTTTGCTTCTTTTCTGACAGGTGCTCTTACTTACTTTCTTGTTGCTGGGACAAAGTACATGGCACCTACGAGCTAAAAGAGGAATGGTTTATTTTAACTCAAAGTTTATAAAAGTTTCAGCCCATAGTTGGCTGGCTCCAAGGCAGAACAGCATGGCAGAGGGATGCAGCAGAGGAGAAACAGTGTATGGCAAGGCTTCCTTTTCCCCTTTTTATTCCATTGAGGCTACAAGTCTGTTGTTTGGTGTCATCCACATCCAGGGTGGGTTTTCCCTTTTCAGTAAGTCCATCATCCACACCCAGAACTATGCTAGAACAATCAGTGGACTGACCCAGTATCACACACCCATGACTCAGTCAGTCCCAAAGCCCCACGTATGAGCACATGAGGCTTGGGGGGAACATCTAGATCTAAGCCGTAACAGGCACTCTCAGTAGGTGTGAATGGTGGCATGGGAGAAATAATGTGTCCAGCTTTTAGTATCAGCATTTCTAGGCACATTGCGATAAGAGTCAAGCTAACAGAAAAAATGATGACATAGAATCAGAGTTATTGCCAGTGTTTAGAATAAGGTGTAAGTAAATACAACAGTCCTGAGAATTATAAGATAAGATAAATTTTGGTAATAGTTTACAGTGAAAGAAAAATTTCTTCAATTGAACTAAACTAAATGTTGTAGTGGGCTTTAATATATGGTCCAAAATTCTCTGACATTCCCTTGAAAGGGTGGAGCCTTATTCTCTTCCATGAAGTTGGGTTGAAATTAGTGATGCACAGTGGGCTCTCAAATTATGACCAGCCTGACATACGAACAACTTGGGTTATGACCAGAATTTTAGTTTTAACTTAGGACCAAAGTCTTGAGTTATGACCTGAATGCCGGCCACTTGTGCTTCCAGATGGTCTCAGATAGATTTAACCCTTAAAGAGTCCTGGAAGGAACATTACATCCTTTCCTGTATGGGGTTAATTAAAAAATCTTGGGCCAGTGTCTCTCTAAAGACACTGAAATCTGCCTGGAAGAAAGTATGGCCTAAAATTATACAGGAGAGAGACTTTGAAGGCAACTGACCCACTTGAGTTATAAACAGCCCTGGGAAACCAATTGAGTTCGTAAGTCAAGGGTTTAAGTCAAGGGTCCAACTCAGGGGGAATCGCAGAAGCCACACGGGCTCTGCCTGGCTTTCTCTTTTGGATCACTTGCCCTGGGGAAAGTCAGTTGCTCTGTCACTGAAGTAGCCTCAGAAGAGGTAGGAGTGGCAAGGAACCAAGGCCTGGCTCCAGAGCATTATGAACAAGCTACCTGGAGCACAGACCCTCTGCCCTAATTGAGCCTTAAGATGGCCCATACCAGCCCCAAGCCACACGGCCCTGCTGAGCTCTCTCCACAGACAGTGTACAGTGCCTAAGCGGGAAGTTTCCAGGTAATACATCATCAGCATATGTAGACGGGAGTGGACTGTGTTAAGGGTGTACAGATAGTATGCATGAGGTTTGAAAGTACATTTGAAGAGATTTCATTATGTGAGATCCAGGACTTTTGATTCAGAAATGTGTGGTTAGACGTGTGTGCTTGAGCTGGCCTGCCAGGGTTTCAATCCTTACTCTTTCTTCCTAGCTTTGTCCCCAGATAGTTTGTTCAGCCTCTCAGGCTTCAATACCCTCTTTCTAAAAATAAAGATAATAAATCGCTGTAAAATGCTCATTAGAGTGGCTGGAACATAGAAGGCAGGAAATAAGGGACGGCTGTGTCTGTAGCTCTATCACCTTACGTTCAGATGGTGATCTAAGTTTACAAACATGGCACACTTTTTCAGAGAGGAAGGAGCCTGGTTTGTAGGGGCCACTGACTTCCAAGGCCAGCAGGAAGGCCCGTCTTCCGGCCTTGGGCACACAACTCAGGATAGTACATTAATTGCCTTGGAACTAAGATAGTTTTTAGGGGTTACTGGGGATCGAACTCAAGAGCTTTGCTTGCGAAGCAGGCAGAGGCACCACTGAGCTAAATTCCTGGCCCAGGACTAAGGTAGTTTTTGTTGTTAAATATTGTCACAAGAACAACTTCAGATACCTTAGCATGGGGCCAAATTAATAAAATATTCCTATTTTTTTGGCAGCCTCACTCTCAGTGAACACTCTTTCCCCTGAAATCTTGAAGAACATGTCTATTTTTAGTACCTGGTAGATTAACTTCTCAAAGAGTTCTGGTCTCCAATGTTATATACTGATAGGTCTCCCACCACCTCAGCAGCTATTATGTACAGTAGCTGCCCTCTTCCTATGGTGCCTTGCCCCCTCCCCTGTGTGACATCATGCCAAGATGGTTGCTCCCACCAAAGAATAAACCCTTCTTCCCA